>SKCR01036879.1:0-101168 GCA_019454045.1 Zanthoxylum bungeanum | reverse complement strand
TTAGAATGCATGCTTAAGGGTGTATGATGAGACCTAATTAAATATAATAAATTGGTTGCCAAATCGCAACAAAAACCCTCATTTCATATTAAGCGTTTTTCTTTCCATTGAGTGATTCTCTCTCAAGATCCAAGATTGGCATTGGTTTGTTGGCCAAAGTCAAGACCTTTTTCCATCGCTGATGTGTTTGAATCATGAAGGCTTTGTTCCATATCGTACACCTTGGGCAAGTTGTGATTTGTTGGCCAAAGTCAAGGTCACTTATTGTTCATCGGCCTCGATTACGAAGCTTTCCACTGTCAATGGGCCATGCTTAACTAGAATCATTAAGCTTGTTGAGCCAAAGCCAAGGCTTAGTTGATTCAGAGGAAAAGGTTAGGCAATATATTGGATATATTGGATATATGTTTTGGACTTGGAGGTCCACCTACTAGATCTAGGAATTGGATGAGATCCAATTGATCTTAGAGATCTACTTAGTTAAGTTTCATACAACTTGTTGGACAAAGTCAAGGTTGTGTGTTATTTAACGGGATCCTAGCCCACTAGGAAACTAGGTTTCCCGAGTACTCCACAGAGGGTTAGAGGCTCGCCGAAAAATAGTGGGAGGCAAGTATTAAATTTTCAATTTCGTTTAGATACTTGCCAACACGCGCTCATTTCATTTTTTCGTCATTAAAAATTTAAATATATTAGTTGGACTAATATTCAATTGTTGTTTTAATTAAACAGTTAGACTGTATTCAAACTACTTCATTTGTGGTTGGTTATATAATTGGATTATAGTAATCAATACATTTGAATGTAACCAATCAATAGTAATTGATTATATAGTTGGACTATAGAAATCATTATATTTGATTGTACCTGAAATCGTTGATTAGATAGTTGGACTATTGCAATCAAGATAACTGAAAGATTAACACTTAAAACATAATCCTAGGTGAAAATGTCTTTAAGAAGCTTCAATTTTCAAATTGGGAATAGAACCTCAGGATAGTCCTGGGAATCGAGAAGTTACTTTATTTGATAGAGTGATATCTCGGGCCTGAGCCCAGAGTTGAGCAAATAGTAGAGCATGAGCTTTGGAAGACTCATTTTGATGATAACTCTAGTGCTCAATCCGTTATGCTTGCCGCAATGACTCCTTAATTTCATCGTCAGAATTAAGGATTAGATCATTAAATCATGATGTTGAAATTGAAGGAACTTCATAGATCTTAGAAGTGCTAACTGTAAAAGAAAACTCTGGGAGAGTTAATGGCTATGCTCAAGAAGACATAGCCAGAGCTTACAAAATGGCAAGAAGCGCAAGACGCATCTTACTTCGACATCCCAAAAGGTCAAAGCTTGGCCGAAGGCTTCTAGGGGTGTGAAGAAAAGGGCAAAGGCTAAACCGTCACAGTCTTCTGGGAAGACAAAGGACATATCCCAAGATGTCTGCCTAAACTATGGCAAACGGGGTCACTGGAAGCGTGACTGCCGTATGGACAAGGCAGACATGAAGGAAGTGAAAAGGGACAAGGGTCCGGCTTCAGGTATGTTTGTTATAAACATGTACACTGCTGGTTTTAAAATTGGATTTTAGATACTAGATATGGTACATAAATATATATACTGATGTGCGGGATCTGCTGATTAGCAGGAGACTGGCTTCAGATGAGATCGACCTATGAGTCGGAAACAGGACATGAGTCGTTGTTTTGGCCGTAGAAACCTAAGTTTTGGAACTGCCATTTGGGCATGTACTTAAATTAGGAGACTGTTATAATGTACCTATTTTGACTAGAAACATTATCTCTATATCTAGTTTAACCCGTTGCGGGTATGCCTTTATATTCTAGAACACTAAATGTTTTGTTTATAAAGATGATATTGAGATAAACACATTAGATGTGAATAACAGCATTTAAATTTAGAATATAAATGAATCTCAAACATATAATATGACAAACAAAAGCTTAAACTTAATTAATCAGATAAGACTCATTTGTGGCATTGTGGTCTGGGACATATTAAAAAGACTCGTATATCCACACTTTCGAAGAGTGGGTACTAGGACAGATTTGATTCTAATTCAAATGATGTCTACGAATCTAGTTTATTAGGCAAAGTGCCTAAAATAACTTTTACTTGGTAAAAGTGAAAATGCCACTGATTTGTTAGCCCTCGTTCATAGTGACGTAAGTGGGCCCATGTCTAGCTAGGCTAGAGGTGGATATGAATACTTCGTAACCTTTATGGATGTGGCATCGCGTTATGGTTATGTGTATCTTATGAAACACAAGTCAAAAACTTTTAGAGTTTCGACACGAAATAAGAAAACAGACCGGTAAAAGTATTAAAAACATTACGGTCGGACCATAGTGTAAAAATACTTAAACATATGAGTTTCAAGATTACATGAAAGAGTATGGTATTCTTTCACAGTGGACTCCTCCCGGGACACCTCAATTTGACGGTGTGTCTGGACAGAGAAACCGAACTTTGTTGGACATGGTAAGGTTAATGATGAGTCGCTCTGAGCTACCAATTTCCTTCTGAGGATACGCATTAAATAGTGCAATACTTATTTTGAATAAGGTTTCGTCAAAAGCCTGTTGGACAAACTCTATATTAGATATGAACAGGAAAGAAACCGAGATTCTCATTCCTGAAGATTTGGGAATGCTGGGCATACGTTTGGATGATACCAAACTAGAACCCAAATCGGATAAGTGCCCATCTGTAGGTTGTCATAAGGAAACCAAAGTATAGTACTTATACAACTCACAAGAGAACAATGTAATTGTTGCTCTCCATGCGGTATTCTTAAGAGGAATTCCTATATGCAGTAGTAAGTGAGAGGAAAGTAAAACTCGATGAAAATCGGAGTAATACTGTTCCAGACACCGATTCCTTAATGGAACACAAACAGTTCATCAGGGATGAAACTGTACCACAATCTTCGAATACAAAAGAACCACGTAAGTCAGAGTGAGTCAAAGTGCCACGTAAGTGATCTCACCTCATGAAGATGTCAATCTTATTAAGGAAGATGAACCGGCTACGATGAGGAAGTGATACAAGGTATCGACTCCTTTTATGGCAAAGTGCCATAAAGTCCGAAATGGATTCCATGTATACCAACTAAGGTTGGACACTGGTTGATGTACCAGAAGGCATTGTGCCTATTGGTACTAAATAGGTCTTCAATGAAGAAAAACATGGATGGCAACATACAAACGTACAAAGCTAGGCTTGTAGCGAAAGGGTATCGTCATCAACATTGTATCGATTACGACGAAACCTTTTAACCGTTGCCATGATTAAATCCATTTGGATAATGCTTGCTAATGCTGCATATTTCATTTATGAAATATGGCATATGAACGTCAAAATCGCTTTCCTTAACGGAAACCTTTTGGAGGATGTCTATCAACATCCTGGCGGTTTTTTCATACCAAAATAAGCAAACAAGGTTTGCAAGTTAAATCAATCCATTTATGGATTGAAGCAAGCATTGCGTTCTTGGAACTAGCGTTTTGATGTAATCATAATGGTATATGATTTAATTCAAAACGAATATGATTCTTGTGTATATAAGAAGGTTAGTGGGAGCGCACTAACAATGATTGTCCTATATAATGATGATATATTATTTCTTGGAAATGACATTCTCATAATACAATCGGTGAAAGCTTGGCTTTCATGAAAATTCTCCTTAGAATACTTGGGAAAGGCAACCTTTATTCTAGGAATAAAGATCTACTGGGATAGATCTAAAAGTTGTTGGCACTCTCTGAGAACTCGTACATTGAAAAACATGTACGCGACCTGGTGTCTCATATGCTTTGAGCATATGGAGTCACAATCAGGCCGATCTAGATGATGGTCACTGGATTGATGTTAAGAACATCCTTAAGTATCTTAGACGAACTAAGGATACTTTCTTAAACTATGGAGAATGAGAACTTGAGGTGACTGGGTTCACCGCTGCAAGTTTTCAAACTGACAAATATGACTTTAAGTCGCAATAAGGGTACGTATATAGTTTGAATAACGAAACAGTGAGCTGGAAATCTTTCAAGCAAGATATTGTTGCCGAATAAACAACAAAAGCGGAATATTTGTGGGACACAGGAACTGGGCGACGCATGCTGTTCCAGGCTCGGGGGCCTAGTCGGGAGTACGGAGTAGCCACGAGGGACTAAACCGGAGAGTAATGGAGTCGCCACCCGGTGTGAACTGGGAAAATGAGATTTAAGGCCGCACTTACCCCTCGCAAGGGAAGACCTCAAACCATTGGGTTCGGAATGGTCCCTTACTTATGCAGCTCGTAATGTAAAGATTTATGCAATAATCCAACCAAGCCTATGACATATATTTCCAAGTGCAACACAATCCTAGATTCACATGCTTAAAAGTATAGTTTACATCTAACATACATGAAACCAAATCTTATTGCCAAATTCACATGCTCAAAAATAGGCCTTTGCAACAACAAGCACATAACGTCATAAGAATTCAATCATTCATGTAAATATAAACACAAACAGTCATGGTAACATTTGCATGTAATGTAAAGGAAATCAAAATGACGACAAATAACATTGTAGGCACAGACAACTAGAGAGGTAATACAAATGCATAGCGTACAAAGGGGTAACCATATGCTAAGATGGACATGTCGTAATGTGATGCAAGAGGATCTGTTTACCGTGTGCGTTCGTGAAGCGTTCGTAGACGCGTTCGAACGGTAAACAGAAGGTCCTCGTTCGAGTAGCGTTCGTAAACGCGTTCGAACGGAAATGAAACAGAATGCTCACGTTCGTATGGCGTTTGTGAACGCGTTCGAACGGAAATGAAACAGAATACTCACGTTCGTGTGGCGTTTGTGAACGCGTTCGAACAGAAATGAAACAGAATGCTCACGTTCGTATGGCGTTCGTGAACGCGTTCGAACGGATATGAGACCTGATGCATGATAAGGCAAAATGCATGCGCGTTCGAGTTGCGTTCGTAAACGCGTTCGAACGGGAACAAACCTGATGCATGAAATGGGACGCAATACATAAACAACAAAATAAAGGGGCGCGGTGAAGTACTGCCGTAAAGGTGGCATTTTGGGGCTCTTGATCTCTCAAAGAGAGAACCTTTAGACCAACATACTAAGCCCATGCGCGTCACATCAAATCATGCATACAAACATAAAGACAATCATATCAAACTAAGTATGTCCGATTGAACACATCTTACATCCAACCGAACACACGTCAACCGACGCGGCTAAGCATCGTGGTAAAGGGCTTTAACCCCTTCCCATAGGGGATCTTTCATTCCACTTACTAAGCCCATGCGCTCGATTGAATCATGCATACAAAAAGTTAAAAGCAATAATATTAAACGTAATGTGTCCGATTGAACGTATCTCGCATTCAACCGAACACACATCAATCGGTGCGGCAAAGCATCGTGGTGAAGGATTTTAACCCTTCCGATTAGGGGACCTTTCATCGCACTTACTGAGCCCATGCACTCGATTATATCATACACAAATAAGTGACATACATAATTTAAGTAACAAGAAATAGATAAACCAAAGCAACACAAAACAAGAGAAGGTGTCGTTTACTCAAGTGGTACGTGGAGTTGTATCCCAAGTACAGACCGCACTACCGTCCATTCAGATTCGGCTACAGAATTTACGTCTGGGTTTCCATCCTATATACCACAAGAGACGACATTCTTCCATTTCATTCAAGCCACAACATGCATCCATAAACGACTTTCATGCGAATAGAATTCAATAATAAAAGAAACGAATATAAACTAATGAAAAAGTGCCCTCAGGTCTAACCTTTTAAATCACCTCTCGGATGTACGGTACACGATCGTCGGAAGGGTGGATGCTCCGCAACTCTTCCGGTTCACTGGTTTACTGTTCTCGTTCGTTGTCTTACAGTTTTGGGTTGTCGTTCTCCATCTTTTGCTGCTGCTTTTGACTCCGATTCGCTGCCGTTGCTACTGTTTTGCTGCTGTATTTTAGTTACTGTTTTTGGGATGTTTTGGTTACTGTTTTTTGGTAATTTAGGAGACTGTTTTGGTGTGTGTTTTAGGAGTGTTTGTGAGGGTAATATGCGGCTGTTTCAGGGGGGATTACTGGCTGTTTTTAGGGTGCAGGTCAAGGCTATGGATGGCGTGAGTTAGGGCGTGTATTAGAGAGAGTCCAGAGAGGGGTGGCTAGGTTAGGGGTTGTTGGAAATTCTTTTCTTCTTTTTCTTCTAATGGGCGTGCACACTCTAGGGGGGAATGCCTTGGAGAGGTGTTGTTTATATAGAGAATGGCTAGGGCTTCACCTTGTCTCACAAGGAAGGGATTTGGCATTAAAGGGAGGATTTGATTTGGTCTCGGATAAGGAAAGCAAGGGATTTGATTTGGTTTAGATTAGGAAGGTTGAATATTTAGTTTGTGTTAATTAGGCATGACATCCTTTTAATTTGGTATGTGATTTTTAGATTTGTTTTGATTTCACCATGTGTTAAATATGTGTTTTAAGTGGGCTTGGGCGTGTGGGCCAAGGTTTGGGCGAATTGGGCTTAATGTGAGGCTAGCAGCAAAACCAGAATTACCGACACCGTTCGAACGCTTCCTCGAACGCGGCACGAATGCCCGCAATCCGTTTGACGTTCGAACGTACACACGAACGCAGCACGAACGAAAACAGTGAACCTTGTTTATTCTGAATTCCCCTTCCGATGTCCGTTTTCCGTGACCTCCGTGACTTAAAAGGTAGTGTCTCCAAAATGAGACTCATCATAGGGACTTATGTGTAAAAATGCAGTGCCTACAATATTGCTGCAGCTGAGGCAGCAAAAGAAGCATTTTGGATCTATAATATTCCTAATTAGATTATGAGTAGTTCTGTTAGCAGCTGAGCTATGCTACAGCACAGGCTGAGGAACCACAGTATCATCAATGATCCAAATATGTACTTCAAATATTTCATCTGATTCGTTAGATCATACACCGTGGCGATGTGATGATCGAATAAATCACATCAGATGATAACCTTGCATATCCGCTGACGAAAGCTGTTTCTCAGCAGAAGTTTGAACGACCCATACATAGTTCAGGTGTAGGACACTTGAGTGATTGGCTATAGGCCAAGTGGGAGATTGTTGGACAATTATGACTCATAGCATCACTATTTTTACAGAACATGGTGTTGTTGTACAAATAAACTATGTGACAAAGGAAATTGCTCTTTTATCATTTGTAATTGGATTACCAAGATATATAATGATAAAATTCCATATGATTAGTACCGGATTAATAAGATATGAGACAATATTACCGTGCGAGTCTTCAAGTCAAACTCCAAAAACGCGTGAAAATAAAGATTTGACCGTTAGCGCCAAAATCTTTCCAGTATAACGGCTCTAAGATTTGCCCTAAAACGAATTAGGAAGGTTAATTAAATGCAAGAAACCCTAACCCAAGTCGCTAGTTCTTGGAGTTGCCCAAAACGAATTAGGAAACTTGGAACAATTATAATAACTCAAGTTCACTTCACAATTGACTAAACACAACATACCATCTGACTCTGTTCTGTCTCTGTCTCTGCTTCTCTGTTTCCTTTCAAATATTCTTTCTATTACAACCCCTCATCGTTCTCTGTTTCTGAACATCAATCATTCACTCACTCTTTAGATTTTCTTCATTCCCACCGCAAAGTTTGAGTTTTGATCATTTCAATACCTCCGCTGAAATCAACCCTTTTCTTGCCTTCATCAAGAAAATGCAAGAACACAGGCCTTTTCTTCCCTATGGCTTCCAGTTCAGACCTACAGATGAAGAACTTATTGTACATTATCTTTCCAAGAAGGTTTCGGGAACACTCCTTCCTGTTGTTCAGAATTTTATCATAGATTGTGACTTATATGACACACTGCCCTCTGAGATTTGGAAATCACATGGTGGACTCTTTCTAAATGTCGATGAGGATCTTTATTTCTTCACCCACTTGAAGAAAAGGAGTTCTAATGGATCCAGGTTCAACCGCAAAGTCGGTTCTTCTGGTTCTTGGCAAGGCGAGGCTGCTGCAAAAGATATAGTAACCGGCAAATCCAAACTGAAAATTGGCTCCATGAAGAGGTTTCGTTATGAAAACAAAGGGTTTAAGGATCATGGGGCCTGGATCATGCATGAGTATACACTAAATCCCACACTGCTGCCTGGATCAACCAATTACGTGCTTTGTAGGCTTCGAAAGAATCAACAGACTGGGAAACAACAGAAATTGGATTTACGAAAGAAAAGAAAGCTGCTGGATGTTCAGAATAATCAATATGAGAAAGAGTCGGAGAAGCTTTTGACCCAGCAACTAACCAGTGTAGAATGTCAATCTGAAGTAGAAGGATCTGTGGCGACAATGGCCCAAGAAGGACCAAGTTGCAGCACTGACAATGACAATCAATTTGAGGAAGAGATAGAGAGATTATTGAAAAATGTAGAATCAGCACAATCTTTGGTGACAATGGCACAAGAAGCAGCAAGTTGCATCACTGCAAATGACATGATGAGTGAGGAAGTTGTATCTGCCCATCAATGTGACTTCAACAGAGGCACTCTTCAGATAAAGGAAATCGGTGGAGTTGGCTACACACTGAATTTTGATGAGCAATATGGGGGGCAGGACAATATGATTTTGTCTAACCATAGCAACGGCAGTGAAACCACTAGTGGAATCGATTATTCGCCCAATATTTACACAGTTGCTGAACCAGATGGTGTGCAAAGGTCAGTGCCTGATGAAACATTGCAGACATGGTCAATGTTGCAACAACAAGAATGTTCAAACACTGACCCTCTTAATGGACTAACTGATGAAGACTTCTGTCTTCTTGGGAAGATTTTATATGGAACAGAAAGTGAAGATGCTATGGTCACAGTGGTGGAACAAGAAGCAAGATGCAACACTGGCTTGAAGAAGAGTGATCAGAGTTTATCCGGCAGTAACGGTCTTCAAACTGGTGGAATGGAATATTCAACTAGTGTTGCTGAACAACAACATGAAGCTACTATGGTGATTATGAGAGACTTCCAGCAAATTTTATCTGAAAATCCAATTGCTTTGGAAAATGGCAATGTTGATAGACAAGAAACTCGAGAAATTGCTTATGATGTGCCAATGGAAATGGGTGATGAGATTCTACAATCAAAGGAAAAGGACATGGTGCAATATGAAGATTGGTCAGACAGCGACCTGATGGTTGACTTCACGGATAAGGGTTTTTTAAATTTTTGTTAAATTTGTCACCATGTACTCTGATTCTTAAATCATTTCTAAATTGTACAGTTTTTCGTTGGACTTCTTCTGGAACTTCATTTTATGTCTTCTTTTGAAAGTTACTGATAGTCAAAGTATTACATGGATGAATTAGATTTTCTTGAGAATATTAAGTAATTTTAATGAACTGGTAACTACTAAAAAAAATCAAATATTTGGATTGGATTATTTTCTCATGTCTAAATAATTTGGCAGCTCATCAGTATTTTAGGATACTGTCAATCAATGCCTTCAGTAACCTTTGAATTTTAATTTTTTTTGTTAACTTGCTCAAATTAATATCTTATATCATTAATATTGTCAATCAGCATTAGAGAACTTATATCTGATTGCCTTCTTAAATTCTTCAAAGTGCCTTGAAAACTCTTCATGAGTGACACAAACAGAAATAACTGTTGAGGTGAAAATAAAAGTTTTGAAGGTTGTCAATCAAACAGAAGTTGTGGAAGTTACGGCCAACATATATTAGAAGTTAAATGAATACTAACTTCTAAACAGTTAATTTCGGAAAGGAAAGAAAAAAGACCAAAAGCTTAAAATCTAATCTCCAAACAAAAGGCAAGGAAATGGTGCTTCCTATCGTGTAAAGAAAAAACCATTCTGGAAGAAATCTAATAACCATTCCAGCGGTAATGGTCTTCAAACTGGTAAAATGGAATATTCAACTAGTGTTGCCTGATCAACAATATGCAGCAGATAGCGTCATGACTCTTGACAAAACTAGAAAACAATCAATCAGCTGAGAAGTGTTCACAATTTAGAATGTCAATGTGAAGGAACTTTGGTGATGAGAGCAAGTCCAAGGAGATTCTTTCTGACAATCCATGTGCTTTGCAAAATGGAAATCTTGAGAGTCAAAAAACTGGTGGAAGTGTTCATGATATGCTAATGGAAGTGGGTGATGAGATTCTGCAATCGGTGGACATAGTGCCATATGAAGATTGGTCAGACAGTGACCTACTGGTTGTGTTGATGGATGAGGGTTTTTTAAAATTCCTTTAAAATTTTCACCATGTTATCATATATAATTGCAGTTTTTTTTTTCTTATTCCCTTCAATTCTAATTTCTTTTGTTAAGTTCTCATATTACAGAACTTATATCTGATTAATACTGTGAAGGTATTACAGTACATATATAAATTGTCCAGTTTTGTTTCTCTTATTCCCTTGGCCAGATTATATCTGAATAATTTTAAGAAGCTTCTTGATCTAGGCTCTAGGGTGGCTGTCATTCACATTTGAAGCTTTCATTTCTTTCTTCTATATTTTCTCTTGCATATTTTGGAAGCTCACACAATAGATACAAATTTATATTTTTCTTTTTAGTGTGACAGAGAATCATATAGAGCTATGTAAATGGTGTTTCATCCAATAAGAAATTTACGAAATTTGTTGCAGACAATCCATCTAAGTGAAAAGATTAAAAAATGCAAACGTCTAAAGAGTCTTCATTAAGGAAAGAAAAAGATACAAAGCTTAAAATCCAATCTCCAAACATTAGGCAAGCTTAAAATCGATTTTCGACAAATTTCGTCGGAACCGACTTTCTGAACCGAACCTCTGTTTCTGAGTTTCGGGATCCCTCCGTGTAACCGTAGCTCTGATACCACTTGTTGTGAATAAACACACACTAATAGAGGTGAATTGAGAGAAAACTCTTCTTTTATATATACCCACAAAAGAATTACAAAGCTTTCAATACAAGCTTTACAAAAAACTCTCAAACACTTTACTCTCTATCTTTCCTCACGATTGGGATATTCAGGGATGCAAATAATGGTCCTCTAAGCTTTGATTTATAGTGTCCAAAAACGCGTGAACAGTGTCACACGTTTTTGGACACGTTTTGAAAGCTGTCTTCACAGCTTGCTCACAGCTTGTTCTTCACCTTCAACTTTCGGTGCCTGCAGCTGTCTTCAACAATGGCTCATCTTATAGCATCTCCGAAGTAAATCTAAACATGGGTTAACTTATTGCACAAAACATTTCCTCAAAAAATCTCTCCCTCCTTTCGAAATCCCGGATGAAATTTCGGGCAAGGAATGTCCATCACCAATAATGCTAAACAACTTATTAATGCTATAATTTTCTTCTACATTCCAAGCTTGCCTTCCAGCAAACATCTCAAGAACTGAACATCCTAAACCAATATATCAGAAGGTGCCCCTTGCAATTGAAGGATCGAACTTTTGTTTTTTGACAAAGCCCTTCAAGAATACACTTAGTGAAACGTCTGACGTCATGTTCAGGCAACCCACAATCATAGCCGTTGCACTCGACAATTAAATCGCCTAGGGTTCCGCCAGAGGCATACTCCAGTAACAATTATAAGCCATATCTCCATTAACACCCACTGTCGTTTCATCGCCGTAGCACTCTAGAACAAAGGGCAACTGTGAAAGATGTCCAAAATCTCCTTTTTTTTCTTTCTAAAGGGGAGCGGAAGAAGAAAATTCAGCGGATTCAACGGCTACTATTGGCGGCAAAATGCTAGAATTTGAATTGGTTTTGAAATAAATACGGACCCATGAAATTTACAAAATTGACCCAATAACATTTTTCATTTTCAAAACTAACCCACCTTTTGATAAATATGATTAATGATTAAATACAATTATTTCTTCACAAATTACCCTAATTGAACAATAATCAACCCATTTACTCCTTTATTTTTCCAAGAGAGAGAAAAATGATTTGTATGGATTTTTTTTTGTTGGATTTTATAGATATTATATTTTTTTATGATTCTTAAGTTAGAAAAAACTTATTATGATGAAAAAGATCGAAAATTGAAGTTAATTTAAGGAAAAATCTATTTTTTTTTTTGAGAAAAGTATAAAATATGAGAAAATTTACATAATGACACTTGTGCGGATATCCAGATACCGATGCGAGTGTGGGCTCTGACATCAGGACGTTGTATGATTTTTTGTGTTTTTTGGTTTTATTTTGTTAATATGATAGTTTTGTATGATTTTTTAAATTTGAAAACACTTAGTGTGATGAAAAAAGACCGAAAATTGAAATCAATTTGAGGAAAAATCTAATTTTTTGATAAAAAATAAAATATGGGAAACTTTTAATTTATGGTGCGAGCACAGGTGCAGACACCAATGTTTTGGTGCGGACGCTCGCTAGCAAATTTCATCAGATTTTATCTTTAAGTCGGGATCAATTTTTTTCCACTAATTAATTTCAATTTTCGACTGATTTCATCATATTAAGTATTTCTCAACTTAATGAGTCATACAAAACTAGAGTGCCAACTGTAGACGATGAATTTCACCTTCGGCCTACAATCGAAAATTTGTATAATTGGGGCTCCAACGATCCTGCAAAACAAAGAAAATCAGAGCGTATAGTAACTACCCACCGGTGTGGTGGACACCGTAGGCACTCCGATGCTTAAGTCAGTGATGGTAATGAGCAAAATGGGAGAAAATAATAAGACAACTCAAGTATGAGAGCCTAAATTTTAATGATGAATGTTGAGTGCTGAATCAGTCATCGGTGAATGCTCCAATCCCTTGGCCCCCCTATTCTTTTATAGGTTGTGAAGTAGTCTCTTAGTCGGCTTAGGATTTCCTTGGAATAGTTGAATTTCAATCATTTTTGGAGATGGTAGTGGAGTTAGGATTGAATTAGGAGTACTTAGATGTCCTGAGATTATGTGTAATCCCATTTGTATTTGGATTGGTCCAAATACTTAGTTTCCTTGTCGGATTAGTGCTAGCAATGTCTATTGAGACACCGCATAACATGGTTTATGATTATTAGAGGCATTTCAAGTCGCATTGGCCTCTTACCCTTGTAGGCATACGGGCTCGTGGGCCCTACATGTGAGTCATGTACAGACTCGTCTTTTAATTACTAGATTCGTGTGAGTTGAGTATTGGTGGCAGTACATAACGTTATTTTAGGCCAGATGAAAGTCATGGGTCATGTTTTGGTAGAAGTCTGATTATGCCTAGGATATAATGACATTTGGGTCCCTGGCCTAAATTTGGCCCATACAGTTTGTCTCATACTCTTTAAGTCAATGAGTCATTGGCTTGAAGAGTATTCAATGATTATGTCGATTGAGGTTTAAAAGCATGTGAGCATACCTAGAAGTTGAAGTCCTTGGACCAGACAGTGGTCATGTCACGTTCGACCGAATTAGATAAAGATCTGGGATAATCCTCAGTAGACCTAATGATGGTCCAAGAGAGTCTTCTATTGGCTGGACCATATGAAGGCCCAGAAACTGACCCGACCGTCGAATGTCATGGGGAATATTTCCATTGACTGGATCTGATGATGGCTGATGGGTATTAAAAGTGTACACTTAATAAAAGAGAAACTAATCATTTTACATTTATAATTTCATTAATCCTCTTAATTTAGCACATTTGTTAAATAATAATTATATTTATATTTTATTGTGATTTTTATTTATTGTGTAGGTAAAATACTGCTTTGCAAGCTCAACAAGAAAAATGGATATGAGATCTAAGGATGGCAACGGCCGGGCTCGGGCCGGGCTTATCAAAGCCCGGCCCGGGCCCGTACTGTCATCGGGCCGGGCCGGGCAGGCCCGGTCGGGCTCGGGCCGGGTTCGGGCCGGGCTCGGGCCTGATTTTTTAATTATAAATATTATTATTTTAAGCCCTGATCCGATTTTTTTATTATAAAAAATTATAAATATAAAAAATTTGTTATAAAAATATATATATTTTATGAATTAAAATATTTATTTATTTATTTTAAGCCTGGATCCGATTTTTTTATTATAAAAAATTATAATATAAAAAATTTATTATAAAAATTTATATATTTTATAAATTAAAATATTTATTTATTATTTTAAGCCCGGGCTCGGGCCGGGCTCGGGCTTTTTGGGTGAAGCCCGGCCCGGGCCCGTGTTACCCGGGCCGGGCTTACCGGGCCGGGCCGGGCTTCGGGCTTTTCTGCCACCCCTAATGAGATCTGAATTTCATGACTCAGAAAACCCAAAAAAGTGTGACAGCTAGATTCAAATCGGACTTGGAAAACATTCACCATGTTTAGATTGACGACAAAATGAGCTTATGATATATTTAGTCACAAATGTATTTTTTTTATTATTATAATAATATATATTATATAATATATATAATATATTTTGGAGGACCCACCAAGATTTCATATATATTATACTGGAGGTTCGACCAAGATTTTATATGCATATATATATATATATTATTAAATAAAAAAAGAACAAACAATTTCATAAATAATAATAATAATAATAATATAATAATAATAATAATGGTGTGAGAGAGGTGTCGAGCACCTCTATAAATAGAGGTGCTCACTGTCTTTCTCTTCAGTATCCTTCACATTATTTTCTTTGAAATCTTGTTCAAGGATCCATCTATTGTGTGTTTATTTTTGTTGTAATTTCTTTTTATTTCAGTAATAAAATTATGTGTATTTTTATCCAAAACATGAGTAGCTAATTTTCATCTTGCTAGGGTAAAGGGTGAAACTTTTAATTTGAAAATATAGGTTAACTTTATTTATATTAAAATATATAAATTATAATCTAATGATTAATATTTAATTTAAATCTGGATTAATTATTGATAAATTTTGTACTGCCTATATGGTTGATTTTATTTATTTGGCATAATTGAGTATCTAACTAGACTTATTATAGACAAATGTTATCACTGCCTTTATGGTTGGTTTTATATGTTTTGACATAATTAATTCCTGAAATAAATTAACTGTATAATAATGACAATTTATATATTATAAAAAGTAAGATTTCTAAATTTGAAATATTAAAAGTGGATCTCCTAAACCCTAGTATTTTATTTTATTGTTGCAATCCAATTTAAAAATTGTCAATCATTTCAAATAATTCTGTCATTTTATTTTCACTCAAATTATTATTTTATTTCAGTAAATCTATTTATTGTGGATCGATCCTGGACTTACCGGGTTATTTTATTACTTCGACACTCTTATACTTGGGAGTAAAAAACCACTTTGTGAGTGTGTCAAGTTTTTGGCGCCGTTGCCGGGGAATATAATTTAGTAGATAGAATAATAATTTAATCCTTGTATTTTTTTTTCTTTTCTTTTCTTTTTCTTTTTTTTAATTTTTATTTTATTTTATTTTAATTTTAATTTTTTTTATATTTTATGCATCTCATTTTTTTAATCACTACATTTATTTTTTTTGTCATTTATTTTAATTTTTTTCACTTGTATATTATTTTTATTTTTGTAAGTATTGCATTTGCATATTTAAATATTAGCATATAGTCTCTATTTAGGTTGCATGAGACACTGATCTTGATCATCTAATGGTAGATTAAATAGAGAGTCTCCATCATATTCATCGTCAGTCAAAATGACCGAGAACCAAAATGAAAACTCACCTGCCCGAGTTGAAAATCTAGTTGATCAGGAAGAAAACAAGTCTCAGCATGGCGATCTTAATCATCCGAGGACACTTAGACAATTCATGAATCTCACTAGGACAATATCACCATCTTGCATTGTTTTCCCCCAGATGCATCACGTTTCAATTTTAAATCATGTGTCATCCAACTTTTACCCACATTCCACGGTCTAGAATCAGAAAAATCTTTATCAGCACTTAAGGGAATTTGAAGTGGTATGTAACACTTGCACAAATAAAAAATTATAGCATGAATATAATTCGACTCAAGTTTTCCCCTTTTCTTTAAAGGATAAAGCTAAAATTTGACTGCAAAACCTTAGGTCATGATCCATCAGAACATGGGATGATTTGCAAGAGCAGTTTCTAAAAATATTCATTCCCCCTCAAGTGACAAACTCCTGTAAGAGAAGAATCACGACTTTCACACAAGATTCGGGGGAAACACTTTACCAATGTTGGGAGAGATTTAAAGAGATGTTGGAGAAACCATCCAAACTTCTATTGGAGGAATGATAACCAAGCACAACCATCGCAACAATCTCCCCAGGTACACCAGAATTTCCAAAATTCTCAAAATTATGCACCATATGTCCCACCGTCTATGAGAACCCTTAATGATACCTTGCATGTATTCACTGAGAAACAAGAAGCCATCAATAACCAAAATGTGCAAACATTGATTGATCTGAAAGATACTTTTTCCAAAATCACATATGCTTTGACCATTAATGAGAGAAGAAAGTTTCCTGCATAACCATAGCCAAACCCCAAGAGTCAACAAAACCCTCACGATAGTAGTTCTGGTAGTCAACACATAGACCAAGTCAAATATGTTATTACTCTTCGCAGTGGTAAGTTCATCCACAGACCTATTCTTGAACCTCGCGAAGCTGAAAATAAATCAGATTTAGAGTGTAAGAAAGAGGTTGATGAACCATTACATATCGTTGATGATAATAATTTTTCTCATACATATTCATTTCCTCAAGCATTAAAAACAAAGAAATTGAACCATTCCCCAAAGATATATGAAATATTCAAACAGGTAAATGTTATTATTCATTTGTTAGATATCATCCAATAGATACCATCTTATGTCAAATTTCTGATAGATTTATGCACCATTAAACGAAAACATCAAGTAAGAAAGGAAGTTTTTCTAGCTGAACAAGTAAGTTTCATTCTCTCAACTAATAATGCACTAAAATACAAGGACCCTGGTTTTCCAACTATTTCATGTATGATTGGAAATCAAAAAATTGAACATGCTTGCTTGATCTTGGAGCCAGTGTCAATTTGCTTCCATTTTCGGTTTACCAACAACTTAATATTGGCGAGTTAAAACTAACATCAGCTACTCTTTTACTTGTCGATAGATCAGTCAAGGTACCAAAAGGAATTATTGAAGACGTGTTATTACAAGTCGATAAATTCATATATCTTATGGATTTATTGTCTTGGAAACATAACCTGTAGCAGACAGTTATAAGCCAATTCTTGTAATACTTGGTCGCCCATTTTTAGCAACAGTTAATGCTTTAATTGATTGTAGGAATGAAATCATGAATTCGTCCTTTGGCAAAATGACACTGGAGCTTAATGTTTTTAATATGTGCAAGTAACGATACTATGATGTCTGTGAAAATGAGAACATGGAACTAATTGAACTAATTTTGGAAGAACATATTCAGGGGAGTGAATTTGACCCTATGAAAATCCGTACAGTTAATTTTCTTAAATCAAGTACGCAATTAGATTAGGATATTTCTAATGATTTTTCTTTACTCGATTCTACACAGGTACTGGAAGATGATGGAATGAAATTTATTTTGAGGAACTAGGAACACTTGAATAAGAGAAACATGAAAAAGCACCCAAATTGGAATTAAAGACTTTGTCTGAAGGATTGAATTATACATTTCTTGGAATTAAGTCCGTAGGGGTGTCTTGACACCTAGTGCCCTAAAGCCAACTGGTTTGGGAGTCACAAGCCCAAAGCTCACTATAAGGATTGAAGATGTATTATTATTAAAGAAAAATATATTTTTATATTTATAAATAAATTTCCATTGCCAAAAAGGTGTAAACTCTATTTTTGAACAAAAATATTACTCTATTTTCAACAAAACTATGAATATAATTGGCACAATGAATTGATTAATACCTTATTTTATGTGTTTATGGAAGAAGGGTAAAAACTACAGGAGAATTTACTTATTTGATTATTTAGAAAGAAAGAAAACAATTATTAACTTGGATAAGAATTTTTCTTTTAAGTTTTCGTTTAAATTACTAGGGACTAGTAATAAGCTGGTTGATGGTGTGATGAGTATTAAAAAGTGTACAGTTAATAAAAGAGAAACTAATCATTTAAAACTTATAATTTCATTAATCCCCTTAATTTAACATATTTGTTAAATAATAATTATGTTTATGTTTTATTGTGATTTTTATTTATTGTGTAGGTAAAATACTGTTTTGGAAGCTCAACAAGAAAAATGGATATGAGATCTGAATTTTAGGATTCAGAAAACTCAAAAAGAGCGTGACAGTTCAAATCGGACATAGAAGACATTCACCGTGTTTAGATTGACGACAAAATGAGCTTATGATGTATTTACCCACAAATGTATTTTATTATTATTATATATATATATATATAATATAATATATTTTGGATGACCCACCAAGATTTTATATATGAATATTTTTTATATATTACACTGGAAGTCCCACCAAGAATATATATATATATATATTATTAAATAAAAAAAAAGAACAAAAAAAATAAAAATATTACCATCACTTTTCATTGATGGCAACCAATGCATAAAAAAAATATAATAAAAAAAATGATGTGAGAGAGGTTCTTCAGCTTCCTTTATATTATTTTCTTTGAAATTTTATGTAGAGTATCAGCTTTTGTGTGTTTTATTTTTGTTGTAATTTCTTTTTATTTAAGTAATAAAATTATGTGTGTTTTTATTCAAAGCATGAGTAGCTAATTTTCATCTTACTGTGGTAAAAAGTGAAACTTTTAATATGAAAATGTAGATTAATCTTATTTATATTATAATATATAAATTGTAATCTAATGATTAATATTTAATTTAAATCTGGATTAATTATTGACAAACTTTATTACCGCTTATATGGCTGATTTTATTTATTTGGCATAAATGAGTATATAACTGGACTCGTTATAAACAAATGTTATCATCATCTTTATGACTAGTTTTATATGTTTTGACATAATTAAATCCTGAAATAAATTAATTGAGTAATAATGACAATTTATATATTATAAAAAGTAAGATTTCTAAATTTTGAAATATTAACAGTAGATCTTTTAGCCCCATCATTTTATTTTATTATTGTAGTCCAATTTAAAAATTATCAACTATTTCAAATAATTCAGTCTTTTTATTTTCATTCAAATTATTATTTTATTTTACTAAATCTATTCATGTGAATCGATTCCGGACTTACCGGGTTATTTTATTACTTCGACACTCTTATACTTAGGAGTAAAGAACCATTTTATGAGTGTGTCAATGGTCTGGGATAACCTACAGTCGACCAAACCTTCTGTAGGTCCGGAGGAGTCTTCAGTCTATTGGACCATATGAAAGCCCATGAGCTGATCCGACCGTCGAAGGTCATGGAGAATGTTCCCGTCAACTGGACCAGATGAAAGTCCAGGATAATCTCCAATCGACCAGACCTGTTGAAGGTCTAGGAGAGTCTTCAGTCGACTGGACCAGATGAAGGCCCATGAATCAACCTGACCTGAAGAAGGTCATAGGGTATGTTCCTATAGACTGGACCAGATGATGGCCTATAAATCAACCTGACCTGAAGAATATCGTGGGGAATGCTCTTGCTGACTGGAGTAGATGAAGGTCCAGGATAATCTCTAGTCGGCCAGACTTGCTGAAGGTCCAGAGGAGTCTTCTACGTCGTCTAGACCAGATGAAGGTCCAGGTCTTCAATCTGACCTGACCAGAGTCATGGAGAATGTTTCTGTCTTCTAGACCAGATGAAGGTCCAGGATAATCTCTAATCAACCAGACCTGTTAAAGGTCAGAGTCTTCAGTCGACTAGACCAGATGAAGGTCAGGGGGAATGTTCCTATCAATTGGACCAGATGAAGGTCCAAGATAATCTCTAGTCGGCCAGACTTGCTGAAAATCTGGGAGAGTCTTCAATGACCTCTGGACCAGACAAGGGCCCATGTCTTTACCCAGTGTACTCCATAATCGATGTCAACTGGACTTTTGGCATTATACTGATAGATGGACAACATTGGCTGAACTCATTCCATTTACTGGATCTGATCATGTCAAGTGAGATTGCCATAGTTGGGAGTTGCTTCTTACCAGTAACCACAAACTAAATAACGCTTTTATCTGTCGTCTAGAGACCATGTCGGCTGACCCAAAGGGTGGTCATTGGATGTTCGCTGAAACAAAGGTCGTGCCATATTCATTTAGACCATATGCAAGTCCTTCTATGTCGTCTCAATTAGTTACATGTCATGTAAACTACCTTATGGTCGACTGGACCTGCTGGACGTTTAAGAGGGTATGCACTTGTCGGCTGGGAGAAATAAGTTGCTTCATAAGTTGACTGGACTAGGAGAAGATCCATGTACGTTGGTTGGGGCATATGAGGGTCTTTCAGATGTTGGTTAGAGTGTGTGAATATCATACTCCTTTCAAGTGACCAACGAGTACCTGTTTAGAGTGGTCTAACTGTTCACATGCGACCTTGTGGTTGCCTTAGACTTCTTTTTCTTGACCTAAGTGGGCTTTGTGAGATGGGCCTTTAGAAGCTTGGGCCCTTTATTTTTTTCTATCTTTGTTTTTCCTTGCAGGCCTTAGAGCATAGTATTTTGCATTTTGATGGTTGTGGAGGCCAATCAGAGGAGGATCAGAGACTTAGAGAAGTCCAACACAGTCTTGAGGAAGAAAGTTGTTGAAGCTAAGACATCGAATGAGGCTGTTGAGAAATATGCAAAAGCAGCCGAAGATAGAGACAAAGTTGTCGAGTCGACCTTGAAGGCTGAGAGAGGGCTGACGAAGCTTGAGATATAATCTTATAAAAAGGGGCTGGAAAGTTCGGAGAGCAGAAAAACTAGAGTCTCGAAAAATGATCAAGGAGTATGAGAGAATGGAAGCCGGTCTTTCCTCACCGACTGGTGATAGTGAATATATGAAGGATGCTCTTAAGATAAGTGATGAGGCTGCTCCCAAAGATGGTGAAGAAGTTGCTGAGACTGAAAATGAGTCTGGTCTAATGGAAGATGATGCTCATGTCTTGAAGCTTGATGATGTTGGGGATGTTCTAGCTGACAGTGACCCAGCTACTGACATTCAAGACGCCCCAAGCTTAGATGATTGATTATGTCTCTGCGTTACTCGATTTGTTTTGTATTTAACTTTTTATAGTTGGTAACTAAGTTTTATATTAATTTACGAACGAATTCCTTTTTGTGCTTCTTATTAATGGATTTATATATTTATTCGGCATCAATAATCTAGTTGTTCAGTCGGTTGTTGACTCGAAACATTTGAGGAAGGTAAAGACACATGCTCAGATGAAGGCCAAGTTTTGGTCGCTTGGAGTTGATGTCGAATGAGACAAATTGATTGAAGGCTTACACTTATAATCCTTGTTCATAGGGCATTGATTTCTTGCTTGTGGGATCCTTCTGTCTATTTGCTGATGGGTTCTCATACCATAATCCTTCAGCCGTTTGGAAGGGTTTGAAGTCTTTTCTTTATGGCGATTACTGGGACCATCGCGTTTATTGTTCCTATTTTCTTCTTCCCACCGGATCTCGACTTGTGTTTAGGCCATTACTTGGTACATAGTGTAACACTTGAACTTTGTTAGCTTCTTATATAATCCATTGTCGGCAAGTAGTGTTAGGGTTGGTGCTCAGAGTGCCAATCCAGATCGTATTTATGTCAGATTCATAAATACGAGTAATTCCATTTTCCATAATATTACTTATTTAATAGTAACACCTTTTGTATTTTATACACATATTCGATCTACTTACGATTATTTATCTAATTACGATTAGATTGAAAAAAATATGGTTTAGTGATACGTGTATATTAGATAAAGACCATAGGATTTGCAACGTAGTGCACAGTTACAACGTAGTTTGTAATTGACATTGGAATGCGTCACTATAAGATGTATATCCTTAAATAAAGTTCCTGGTCAAGATTTACTAACACGGGTCGGTTAGTAAAATCCGCTGAGACCAGTACATGTCGTATATCGTGACTTGGTACGATGGTTTATCCTAATGAACCATGAGTCTCGGGAGACTAGCATAGACATGTAGGTGTTTATTTGATAAACACTGAACGACTCATTGAAGATTTCCTAATATATGGTACACCAACGTCAATAGAAATCTTCTCGAGTTGAGCGAGCATAGTGGTCATTTGACTTGAGATACCACAGTGGGATATATGAGTTATCCTCCACACTTTGATGGCAGTCACGTCACCGATTTATTCATGATCAGACCTCCGCATGTTCGTTGGGTGTGGACTGATGCTCATGATATCCAGTGCGTATCAAGATAGGATCCGTCAGTCCAATGTACAAGGCATATGCATCCTACACGTGTTTACGATCTAGTAAATCCATGGTCGTGGTATAACATCGAAAATCAGTTCCGACTGTTATTTAGAGATCATAAATTGAAAAGTCGACTATATTATACCGAACAGATTTGACGTTCTCATCTATATCCTAGGTATAATATGGATAGCCTGTGACGGAGGGATTATACGTATGCAATGACCTCAGCTTGCATAGTTTAGCTACATTATCCGTGGTTGTCATAATTAATGAGTGGGTGAATTATGGACACGAAATTAGATTTCATGACGGATAAACCTAAACTTAGAAAGTTCCACAATATGAAGTGTAATCGTTGAGCACTTGGGCAACGCGATATGAATGATACGAATTATTCATAATACTTCATCAGATTAAGTGAGTTAATTCGAATCGTTTAATCGGTTAAACGATAACACATGCATTATGGGATTTTGGCCAATCGTAATTATTGTGTATTTGTATTTGATACATAATACGATTAGATACACATTAATTATTCGTCAAATGAGATTTTGACACATGCTATAAATATATGTATTTGTTATTTATTGTAAATAAAAATACATATATAATAATAATTATATTAATTGATTATTTGGATATTTAATTGTTAAATATTTAAATGATTAATTAATAAACTTTTTTCATAAATGTTATGAAATTTGTCCAATTATTATTGGTTCACATGGCATGATTTTATTAAGATTAATGTGTGTGAATTTGATTTGCTAACATAAGTCTTACTTTTATTTAATTTGATTAAATTTTCAATATGCCCAAAATACCTCTAAAAGTCGGCAATAACACGTTAAAAAGGGGAAAATTTTGTTTTCTCTTTCTTCAACCATCACCATTGCCGTGACCTCAAAGAAAAATGGGTCTCAAATTTGGTTTGAATAATCCATGAAGAAATAAAGGAAATCAAGAAAAAAAGTTTAGGAAAAAAGAGATTAAAGGAAATATACTTTAACCCTAAGCTTGGAAATTTAGTTTCTTGTTTCTTGATGATCTAGAAAGGTTCTAGGGTTCCTTTAATTCTGAAAAATTGGGGATTTTGGTTGTGGATGATGAATTGGAAGTGTTGATGCATGTGTGAAGTAGTTTTGGATGGAATTAGTATAATTATTGTCTAATTTATTCATTTGATGACATGTTTCTATTCTAGAGTGTTATGAACACTCTTTTAATGCCTATAATTGTTCTTGGGTGGTTCATATGTGGTGACTTGAGTTGGTGTTTTGATTAATTGGATTAATCTTGAAAATTTGGATTTAAAGCATGAAAAATTGGAAATTTCGTTTTCTGTTTCAGACCTGGAATATCTGATATTTTGGTGATGAAAAATATGTCTTATGGATGTTTTGGATGTGTTTTGGGAGTTGGAACAATTGCCGGAAAATATTTCAGAGTTGAAATAAGCGAAAACGGCCAAAAACGGTGTTACCGGGTGACTTTTGGAGCCAACCGGGTGACGGCTGTCCAAACAGTGAATTTGTCACTGTTCAGGCAGCCCATGAACTGCCCTAATACTATTGGGGTTGACCTGGGTAGTCCCCATAAGTGTTGGGTGGTCAGTTCGGTCAAAAACGCGTTTTGCGTCATTTTGCGGAAAAACGTTTTCGTAAAAGTTTCGTGAAGTTTCTACACATATTTATGTCGTTATATGATATCTAATGAATGTGTTTAGGTCAAATATGAATAAATTATTCATATTGGATATTGACTAATTTGTTCGGTAATTTGAAAAAGTTTTAAAATTACGATTTCGCCCGAACAGCGCTTCCGCTGCGCCTTTCGCCCAAAACCCCAACAAGTAGACCATTGTGGAAAGCTTCGACAACGATAGGTTGATGGAGATCTGGGATGAAAATTTCTTTCTTTTTTGAAGCTTGTCACGTAGCTTCGTAGGGATTCTCATTTCCATTGCTGGATGAAGTTCAAGTCATCAGTGGTTTTCTCAAACTTGCAAGAGCCTGGGAAGTGTTCCACGAACTTGTCTGCCAACTTTTGGTATGATCCAATAGACCGGCATGAGAGATTGATGAACCAAGTGAGGGCAGGGCCTGCTAGCATGTCTTCGAATCCTCTGCATATTTCGGCTTCCCATTAGTGGGGTACCAAAACCGTAGACATTATCTTGTATTTATAGTGGACAACATGGTCTTCTGGGTCCATGGATCCATCGTAAAACCTCATGTTGAGGGGCTAAACTTCCATGAAAGTTCTACGAAAGTGATGGCCTCCAAGAAATGAGTGTTAGAAATTTACCTGGACCAACTCTTCCTCACTGGTAGCCTCAACCCATGTAGGCTGGAAAGAATCGCCTCTTTGAACTCCTCCATCTATTTGCGCATGGTGGAGGTGCTATGGTTGGTGCTCGGAGCGCCAATCCGGATCGTATTTATGTCTGATTCATGAATACGAGCAGTACTTTTTTTTTTCCATAATATTACTTGTTTATGGTTGCACCTCTTGTCTTTTATTATATATATTCGATCTAATTCATTAGATTGAAACTAAATCATGATTAGTGATATATATATATATTAGACAAAGACCCGATAATATATAATGTAGTGCGTAATTACAGCGTAGCTTGTAATTGACATTGGGAAGTGTCACTACTAGATATATATTATCAAATATAGTTCATGGTCAAGATTTACTGACACAGGTTGGTTAGTAAAATCCACTAAGACCAGTACATGTCGTATATCGGACTTGGTCCGATGGTTTATCACAATGAACCATGAGTCTCAGGAGACTCATATAGACGTGTATGTGTTTATTTGATAAACACTGAACGACTCACCGAAGATTACCTAGTAGATGGTACACCAATGTCAATAGAAATTTTCTCGGGTTGAGTAGCATAGTGATTCTTTGACTTGAGATACCACTGTGGATATATGAGTTATCATCCACACTTAGATGACAGTCACATCATCGATCTATTAAGATCAGACCTCCGTTTATGCGTTCGGTGTGGACTCATGCTCATGATATCTTGTGTGTATCAAGATAGGATCCTTCAGTCCTATGTACAGGGCATAAATATTCTTTATATGATTAGCAATCTGTTAAATCCTTATACTTCGGAAGTAAGTTCCGAGTGTTATTTAGAAGATTACTAATAGATACGTCGACAAGATTATACCTATAGAGATTTGATGTTTATATCTATATCTCTGGAATAATTCGGATACCTATTACAGATGGATTATACGTATGCAATGACCTCGACCTGTATGGTTCAGAGAGTTTATCCATGTTCGTCATAATTTACGGGTCGGTAGATTATGGACACGAAATTTGATTTCGTGACAGATATGCCTGAATCTAGAGAGTCTCAATATTGAAATATACTCGTAGAGCATTAGGGTAACTTTTATGAATAATACTGATTATTTATAAATCGTTTAATGGATAAACGAAAAAATACATGTGAATGGACCTAATGGTCATTTCCTAATTAATGTGTATTTGTATTTGATATTTGATATTATTAAATACACATTAATTAATTGTCAAATTATGATATTTGACATATATCATTAATAAATGTATTTGAGATATTTAATGTAAATATAATACATATTTTTAAGATTTTTATATTTAATTATTTAATTGTTAAGTAATTAAATTAATTGAAATATAAATATCTTTTGTCATGATTATAGTTAGGAAATGACATGATTTGGTTGGTTCACTTGTTGAATTACATTAATGATTATAGTGATCAATTGGAACAAGTAACTTGGCTTTAATGATATTGAAACAAAAATTGAAAAAAAATTATTTTATTATTTTCTTGGTGATTCACGGCAATCACAAGGAAAATATAAAAGATTTGTTTCATTTTTATTTTTCATAAGTGCAAGTTACCAAAAGAATTACAAAAGTGAGTTAAGAGCAAAGTTGAAGGAGAAAAGAAAACTTAAGCATTTTTGGAAATTTGTAAGTATTTCTTAACACACTTCAACTTGGAAATTATTTCTATTATTCTTGGCTTCAATTTGTGTTGTTAGGATGATGTCTCTACTCTTTTAGTTTGTAATTAAAATGGTTGGGAACTTGTTTTAAAGGTGTTTGCATGTATGATTTATAAATAGGCTTGAAATGAGTTCTTAAGCTTATTATGATTAATTAGTAATCAAGTTGTCATTCTAGAGTTGCTAAGCCACTCATTGATGACCTAGAATTGTTCTTGAGTTGTTTTATGGTGGTGAGACGAGTTTGGTGTGGTAAAGATTGGATTAAAGTATTGAATTTGTTTAATTTGGTGTATTTTGTCAATTTTAAGAAATTATAAAATTAGGGTTCTTAACCCTCACCAAATTTGGGAATTTTCTTATATGTGATGTAATTTGATGTGTATATGATGTATATTAAATTTTGGATTGATTGGATTTGATCTTTACATGTTTTGAACAAAAAATGACCAAATTGTAAATCCTGAAAAATACTGGGTTGTTTCGGTAATTACCAAAAAAATTGGAATTTTTGTTGTAATTTGTATTTTGATGTGTTGGACATGTATCAATCATTCTGGGATTGATTTGAAATCACTTAAATTTGTATTTGACTATTTGAGGACCAAAAGGATCAAAATATAAAGTTATGGGATCAATTCGGTAATTAAAAGAAATTTGATTTCTTGGGTTAAAATTTTAGATTTTAGTATTGTGTAATTAAATAAATAAGTTTATTTTAATTGCCCAAGAAAAATAATTACCGAAAATTATTTTGGAGTGAAAATAAGCGAAAACGGCGAAAAACGGTGTTACCGGGTAATGGCTGTCCAAACAGTGAGTTAGTCACTGTTCAGGCAGCCCACGAACTTTCCAAATATTTTTGGGGCTGACCTGTGCAATCTCCATGTGCATTGGTCGGTTGGTTCGGTCGGAAACGCGTTTTATGCTATTTTATGGAAAAACGTTTTCGTAAAAGTTTTGCGGTGTTTCTATATTATTTATGTCATTATATGATATCGAATAAATATGTTTAGGTGAAATATGAATGAATTATTAATATTGGATATTGAATAATTTATTTGTAAAATTAAAATTTTTAAACTACGATTTCGCCCGAACTACGCTCTTTCCACTGCGCCGCCCTTATAAAACCCCATCAAAATGGTATCAGAGCAAGTCTGATTCTATACCCCTGATATGATTAGCCATTTAAATTTGATATTTAATCTAATCTTTACTTTTTACATGTATTTATTTATTTAATTTGATTAAATAAAGTGAAATACATCTTTTAGGAAAATCCTCGTTATATAAGGTTTTATAAAGTGACTAGTATTAGGAATATTTATTTCTTCATCCGCCTTGTCAATACGGATGTAAATGTTTTCATGATGCTATAGTTGTAACGTGCCAAAACTGTGCAGTTATGGTTGAAGGTAGTTCATTTGCGCCGGTAGAACTTATATGATCACATACAAATTCAAGTGAAAGTGGAAATTGTACTTAGAACACTGCTAACTCAGCTTTATTATCATATGTTTTAATCTTAATTAGAGTCATTTTGTGCTTTGTTAATAGGAAGCAATGGATCAAGGAGAATGGAGCAATTGAACATGTTTCAGAGCCTAACAGATGTATCGGACGCACGCGGGAGCATTAGCCGCGCACTGAATTTAAAAAGGCTATAACTTTTGATCTAGAAAGAGTTACGGGACCCATAATATATCAATTTATATGTACGCGAGGAGATCTAGTCAATTGTAGTCACTGCAAAGCCGCGCGTCGCGACGCGAAACCGTGATTCCAGGATGCTGTTTGTGAGTTTTTTAATGTAATTTAGGGTTCGAGGACTTTTCTATATAAATCCAACTTCGTCCTAAACCCTAGAAGAGGAGAAAATCAGAGAGAAACAGAGGAGAAACACACAAAAAGAGCCAAAAACACAATTCATAGAGAGGAAGAATGAAGAACTTCAAGGAAATCATGACGTCTCTCCAATCTATTCAGGTTGCATCTCTTTCTTCCATGGAGAACTAATCTCCTAGGCAAAGCTAATGATGAACTCTTGTATTTTAATTTCTATATTTATGTTGTTGATTTCTTAAGAACCTTTTAATGTTTAATATAATTGATGGTTGTTATTTTCTATCATCTTTCGATTCTTGAATCCAGAAATTATGTTTTGTCAAACTCCCATATAGATCCAGTTATGCTTCTTCTATGTGTGATTTGCGAACTTAGTTGTGACTGGTAAAAGTCATTTTATGTGTTGGTCTTCTGTTGCAGTATTGCCTGAGGGTATATTATCGACGTTAGATAACTCGTAACGATGACTTTTGTGTGCTGTTAACATAGAGAAAATAACCATTGATTAACTTAGAATTTAATATGAGTAGAATTGAATATTTTCCGATTGTTGGTTTGGGATGTGAAACCTTCAAATGAGTAATAACATGAATCAATAACTGAATATATGAGTTTGATACAAGAGGGATTCTCGATGCTTTGCCATATTTCTTTATTGATAAAATCCTGCAAACTTTTCTATAGTTTTTACTTTAATTATCAATTCATTCATTTTCTTTATTTAAGTTACTGTTAACGTTTTTGTTTGATTAAATTAGTTCATGTAACTATCTCTCTGAGGAATCGACACCCTAGCTATACTGCGATAACCGCACAGTGTGTGTGTGTACTCAAATAATGCCTAGTAATGAGACGAGAGAACCTTCAAAGTACTCAACGTAACTCAAATCTAAGACCTTGAATAAATCATCTAAGCCAGACTCACAGTGTGTGTGTGTAAAGGTTTATTCACAGCTTGATTCCTAGGTAAGCCAACTCAATGATTTCGTTTAAAAATTGGGATCGATGGGTCAAACCAACCTAGATATCTCAATTAAGCTCTGTAATTGCTTTTTTGTGCTCAATAGGGTATGTTTTTTCTTTTTCTTTTCTTGTCTCCTTTTTTTTTGCTTTTCTTTTTGAATTTTTATTTTTATTTTTTTTTCTTTTCTCAACACATCTACCCTTTAAGGTAGCATTTCTCTTCACGGTGGTCCTAATACTCACCCATAGGTAGCTTCAATCTTATCGGTTATAGGTGATTTATTTTCTTTCTTTAGAGACTTTTTCTTTTATTTTTAATCATACCACACATCATAACACAAGCAAATCAGGATAGACATATAAGCAAACGGTCATTCATCGACATGCAATTTCTTCAACTAGTCACCTTGCTAACTACTCAGGCTTTCACTGCTAAGAACCTATGATTAAGTGCTTACAAGTCTAACATAGATAAACTACTCAAAGCATCATATAAAAGTGCATTAAAGGACTTATCGTTTCTAAGATTTCATCCTAAAACAAACAATATCATCATTGGACTTATGCTTAACTATCAAAGACTAAAAATAAAACAAAATAATTGTTTTTGTTTAAATAGAATAAAATGTATTTATGACATGTATTATCATGCGCATGCATACACCCCCACACTTAAAACTTACATTGTCCTCAATGTAAGATAAATATAAAGAAAAAGGGTTAAGGAACAACACTACCAGGTGCAGAGTTGATCAGGTTCCTGCTGGTGAGACTTTAGTTGTGTGGCTGTGTAGGTTGTGCTAACTCCTACATAAACACTCATGCAAACAGAAAAAATAAACATGTAGTTAGCACACAATAATATAAAACTAAATAAAATAAAATATATAAAATAAATAAAAATAAAATACAGATGCAAGATTTGCCTCCATGCTAGCGCTAAGTTTAACGTCTTCAGCCAGACGTAACCACTCAGGTTGTCATGGTGGTTTCCACCTAGCATACTGATGAAGGCATGAGACATGATTTTTGACTAGTTGTGGCAGTTTATCTATGGATCCTCATAGGTCCGGAGATTGTTGAAATCTTGGGCTCCTCATAAGGAAAAATTGGCTCAATCTCCTTTTTAACCTCACATGTATCATCTTTAATTGAGCATTAACTCTCATTTTCCTCCTTTTTCGGTTCTTTGGGACCAGTTTCAGTTCATGAGGATTTGATTCAGGTTCTAGAGACGATGTTTCCGGTAGGACTGTTTCTAGCATGTATGAGTAATGACACTCATCCTCACCTTGTGATTGTTTTTCAACATGAGAAATGTTAAGTGCTTGAGGAAATGGTACTCTAATCGGGAAATGTGGCATTTGTTCTTCTTGAGATGTGTTAGCACTATTGTCCTTAGGGTCACCTACAGTGTTGGGCAAGTGTTGCACTCATACCTCGTTACCGCTCCTAGTGATTATTGAATTAACACCTCTTAAATTGAATACCTCATGATCAGCCTGTGCCATGTGTTGCCTTTATGGATTTGGTTGAGTCTGAGATGGGAATTCTCCTTGTTCTTGCACACTCAGGACATTAGTCAATTTAGAGATTTGACTCATAATCTCTTTATGGTCTTCAGCTACTTGAGCTATCAATGACTCAATCTTTTGGTTGGTTTTGCTTTGGGTCTCCACAAATGATTTCTGGGCCTCTACAGTTGCTTTCTGGGCTTCTATGAATGCTTGCATAGTATCCTTTAAAGAATTCCTAGGAACGATAGGTGTGTGATACTGATGAGCACTATAATATCTAGGTGGTGGTGTTTGACTCGGCTGATGAGACTTCTGCTTCCAACTAAGGTTGGGATGGTTCATCCAACTAGGATTATATGTGTCTGAGTATGGTGTGTAAGGCTTTTGATATGTCCCTAATGCGTGGCATTGTTCTTCATATGTCTCTCTCATCTCACCATATACCAGACACTCTTGGGGTTCTAGGTGGGTGACTGAATGTATGGTCTTACTATGTCTGGCTTGTAAGGCTCCTATCTGTCTAGTTAATAGCTCAACATGTGCCTTAAGTCTATCATCTTCCCTAAAGTGGTGTAGGCTTTTGCTAGAAGAATTATGTGTCCTATAAGTGTTATCCAAGGCATTTGGTCCAGTCCATGTATGGGATTTCTTCGCTAGATCATCTAAGTACTCGAACGCCTCATCAGGGTTCTTTCGGATGAACTCACCATTGCACATTGTCTCAATGAATTGGCACTTCATAGGGGTCAGTCCATCATAGAAATAACTTACTAAACGCCAACTCTCATATCCATGGTGAGGGCAACTAGCTAACAACTCCTTATACCTCTCCCACGTTTGATAAAGAGTCTCACTGTCTCTCTGGGAGAAGGTGGAGATTTGTTTTTTCAAGGCATTAGTCTTATGGTGTGGGAAGTATTTGTCAAAAAATGTCTGGGTCATCTCACCCTATGATCCTATTAATCGCGGTCTTAAAGAATACAACCAGCCCTTAGCTCTATCCTTAAAGGCAAAAGGGAAAAACTTAAGTCTAATTGTGTCAGTGGTTCCAAACCGGTCATAGAAGGTTGCTACTAGCTCTTCAAACTCTCTAATGTGCACATAAGGATTTTCGCTCTCTAAACCGTGAAAAGTTGGAAGATACTGTATCATTCCAGGCCTAAAGTCTATATGTGGTGCATTAGGGGGAAACATTATGCATGATGGTGTAGTTGTGCGAGTGGGGTAGAGGTACTCTTCAAGAGTCCTCCTGGGTGGTCTCTCGTGTTCACTCATATTATGTACGCTAGACGCAGATGGTGTGGAAAAATGATTTTCAAATATGTGTTCAGAGTCTGAGTCTCATTCTTCAGCCCTAACAAATCTACCATATCTATCTCTACGTTTAGGCATGCTATTAAACTCAAGTAATAAGAGAAATAAAACAAAAAATAAAATAAAATAAAATAAAATAAAATAAGCAATAAAAATCTAAACTAAAAACTAGACTTGAAATAAAAAAAATAAACACAAAAATAAAAGACTAGAAATAAAAATTAAAAAGAATTAATTAAAAATAAAAATCTAAACAAAACTAAAAATTAAAATAACTAAATTAAAAGAATAATTAAAATAATAAATTAAAATAAGTAAAATAAAATAAAATAAAAAAGATATGGAACGAAGTTACCGCTTTGTTATTGACCAAGCAAACCTGCTCATTTTGCTTGTAAACCGTCTCCCCGGCAACGACGCCAAATTTTGATTACGCCCAAAAATAACTTGCGGTTATCGCAGTATAGCTGGGGTGTCGATTCCTCAGAGAGATGGTTATATGAACTAATTTACTCAAACAAAAACGTTAACCGTAACTTAAATAAAGAAAATGAATGAATTGATAATTAAAGTAAAAACTATAGAAAAGTTTGCAGGATTTTATCAGTAGAGAAATATGGCAAAGCATCGAGAATCCCTCTTGTATCAAACTCCTATATTCAGTTATTGATTCCTGTTATTACTCAATTGAAGGTTTCACATCCCAAACCAACAATCGGAAAATATTCAATTCTACTCATATTAAATTCTAAGTTAATCAATGGTTATTTTCTCTATGTTAACAGCACACAAAAGTCATCGTTACGAGTTATCTAATGTCGACAATATACCCTCAGGCAATACTGCAGTAGAAGACCAACACATAAAACAACTTTTACCAGTCACAACTAAGTTCGCAAATCACACATAGAAGAAGCATGACTGGATCTATATGGGAGTTTGACAAAACATAATTTCTAGATTCAAGAATCGAAAGAGAATAGAAAATAACAACCATCAATTATATTAAACGTTAAAAGGTTCTTAAGAAATCAACAACATAAATATAGAAATTAAAATACAAGAGTTCATCCTTAGCTTTGCCTAGGAAATTAGTTCTCCATGGAAGAAAGAGATGCAGCCTGAATAGATTGGAGAGACGTCATGATTTCCTTGAAGTTCTTCGTTCTTCCTCTCTATGAATTGTGTTTTTGGCTCTTTTTGTGTGTTTCTCCTTTGTTTCTCTCTGATTTTCTCCTCCTCTAGGGTTTAGGACGGAGTTGGATTTATATAGAAAAGTCCTGGAACCCTAAATTACATTAAAAAAAACACAAATATCATCCTGGAATATCTCCCATTGTACATATAAATCGATATATTATGGGTCTCGTAACTCTTTCTAGATCAAAAGTTATAGCCTTTTAAATTTAGTGTGCGGCTCTGTTAGGCTCTGAAACATGTTCAATTGCTCCATTCTCCTTGATCCATTGCTTCCTAATGACTCTAATTAAGATTAAAACATATTATAATAAAGCTGAGTTAGCAGTGTTCTAAGTACACTTTCGTGCACTTATCAGAAATCCTGAACGTGAATAAAGCTGAGTTAGCAGTGTTCTAAGTACAATTTCGTGCACTTATCAGAAATCATGAACGTGCCAAAGATGACAGGACTACATCAGTAGCTTGAGTTTGTCATTGACAAGTGAAGCCTTGATATGCCTCATGTGAACGTGCTAAAGCTGTCACAACGAGAAACGGTCAGGATAAAATCAGGAGTCACAGCGTATGTGATTGACAATGAGTTGTCTACCCGAGAATATACCTAGGCGAGAACGTACCAAAACTGTGAGTTGAAATATATTTATGGGGTCCACTTCCCATTATGGAATTCGATTTAATTATTGAATTCTCATTTTCCACTGGGGATTACGGTATTACGTACAGTAGTGGGAGGCACTGCTAGGTTAAAAATCCGTAACTAATACAGTGTGTAATATTATGAAAAGTATTGCTTATGTTTTTTTTCCTTATTCTATTATTTAGATAGAATTAAACTTTTATCCATTGCATGCATATTTTATATATGTTTTCTGACTTCAATTATGGTTGCAGATTTCTAGAATAGGTTTTAGATTAGAATAGACTATGATATAATCATTCTAGACATAATGGTTTCTTATGCAGTAAAGATTGACATGAATTTGTTCATATCTCGAGATTCTTTACTGGCATGAAGAAAACCCCATTAGGTATTTGTTTATCTGATAATGATGTTTCTTGGCTTTAGTGACATTTAGAGGTCAAGTGTTAGACACTATTTGATTTTCAATTATTTGCAAATGTTGTAAATAGTTGAAGGTAAATAATAAAGCTAAAGAAAGAAGATGCGTATAGTTGTGTATAGAAAATAATGATTTTCACAATACGACAACTATATGTATTAGATACCAAATCTCCCGTCTAGTTATTTAAAATATTGTTGAATGATTGTTTCGATATTTGATATCAGAACTTGCGACTATTGGATAGTTACTTGTTCTCTGTAAACAGTTGTTACATATTTTAAAACGACTAGTAGTGTCATTGACGAATAAATAAACATTAATAAAAATATTCGGTTAAGTAAATAACTTAGAACATTATTTTATGAGATTTTATCATTTAAATATTAGATGTTTATTCCATATGGTAAAGGATGGTCTGATACGAGATTTCCACATATCCTTATCCATTTAATGAATATTGTATTCAGGAAGATGATTAAATCTCATTTAACCAATTATTATCATTGGACGGAAAATTTATTAAACTGATACATTGGATGTATGTACTTTAATGAATTGTAAATTACTTAAGATAGTTTTCTTTACTTCGTAACTTAGTCAATGAATTGTCATGACTTAGTTACGAGTTTCTGATGAAACACGGATATAATATTTTTACTGGTTCAAAGATATTCGATCTGAAGTTTTGAAAACTGTATCTTTAAAATTCATCGCGAGTCTTTGAATTGTTTAAAGATGTTTGATATGATCAAACATATGAATTTAAGGCAATCAGTTCTAAGGTTATTGAATGAATATGATTGATACTCAATATAATTCTTCTACGATTCCATCTTGATGAAATTGGTTAGTGGGAGAAATCGAATCTTATACGATTTGATTCGCTTGATATTGAGTGTTACCGAATTAGTTTCAATACTCTTGGGAATATGCTATAGTAACACTAATTCATCCTTTTAATTTAGGGGACATTAATTTCTACAGTTACATATATGATATGTATAGGCATAAAATTTGAATCTTTAAAAGGTTTGAGATTTGAATATGTCTTTGGTATAATGGTTTTACAATTAATAGTACTTGCGCCTTGGAGGTACTGTTGGGGTTTTGGGCGGCAATTCGAGTAAACGCAGTAGAACGTGGAAAATCAAAATTTTCCGATTTCAATAATTTTTTTGGGTAAATAGAATAAAAAAATTTATTTTAATTACTCAATAAATTGAAATTTTTACCTAAAAATCAGATTTTTCATAAATTGCCGTTTAGCCCCAAAAGTTTATATTTTAATCATTTTAGTCCTAAATTGTCAAATACAATTCTAATTGAATCCAAATCAATCCCAAAATGATTTATACATGTCTTATACATGAAAAATACATTTTTTCAACTCAAGAAAATTGATTTTCCAGAAATTGCCGAATGTTCCCCATATTTTCAAGAATTTGCAATTTGGTCCTTTTTGTTCAAAACATGTCAAGATCAAATCCAAAAATTCCCAAATTTAATATACATTATATTTACATCAAATTACATCATATATATGAAAATTTCCAAATTTGGAATGGGTTATGAACCCTAATTTTACAATTTCAACAAATTGACAAATTAACACCAAATTAATTAAATTCAACACTTTAATTCAATTCCCACAACACCAAATAAGTCTCTGTAACATCCCTGATCTGGTATATGTTACTAACAATAATCCCCGATCCGTAAATTCCTACTCCTAATCCATTTAGGAATTTACGGATCCAAACTGCTACTTTTGCTGCCTCAGCGGTAGTAACGTATTCCGCTTCTGTTGTTGAATCGGCAACAGTCTATTACTTGGAAGATTTCCAGCTCACTGCTCCGTTGTTCAAATAAAATATGTACACTGATTGTGACTTACAATAGTCTTTATCAGTTTGGAAACTTGCATCGGCATAACCAGTTACCTTAAGTTCTCCTTCTCCATAGACTAAGAATGCATCCTTAGTTCGTCTAAGATACTTAAGGATGTTCTTAACAGCAATCCAGTGACCATCACCTAGATAGGCCTGATAGTGACTGCACATGCTCAAAGTATACGAGACATCAGGTCGCGTACATATCATGGCGTACATGATCGATCCAACTGCGGAAGCATACATGATCTGATTCATTGTATCTCTCTCGTCTTGAGTTTTAGGACACATGTCTTTAGATAGAGAGACGTCATGTGACACTAGAAGCAGCCCCCTCTTAGACTGATCCATGTTGAATCTCTTCAACACTTTGTCAATGTACGAGCTCTGGGAGAGTCCAAGCAGCTTTCCGGATCTATCCCGGTAGATCCTTATTCCCAGAATAAAGGCTGCTTCTCCCAGGTCTTTCATGGAGAATTTTAATGAAAGCCAAGTTTTCACCGATTGTAGCATGGGAATGTCATTGCCTAAAAGCAATATATCATCAACATATAGGACAATGAATGTCAGTGCGCTCCCACTAACCTTCTTATATACACAAGAATCGTCTTCGTTTTGAATGAAACCATATTCTTTTATGATCTCATCAAAACGTTGGTTCTAAGAACGCGTGCTTGCTTTAATCCATAAATGGATCGATTTAACTTACAAATCTTGTTTGCATGTTTTGGCATGACAAAAACGTCAGGCTGTTGCATATAAACATCCTCCAAAAGGTTTCCGTTAAGGAAAGCGGTTTTGACGTCCATCTGCCATATTTCATAATCGAAATATGCAGTAATAGCAAGCATTATACGAATGGATTTCATCATGGAAACAAGTGAAAAAGTCTCGTCGTAATCGACACCATGTCGTTGACGATACCCTTTCGCTATAAGCCTAACTTTGTATGTTTGTACGTTGCCTTCCATGTCCGTCTTCCTCTTGAAGACCCATTTACAACCAATAGGCTTAATGCCTTCTGGTGCATCAACCAATGTCCAAACTTGGTTGGTATACATGGAATCCATTTCGGACTTCATGGCTTCTTGCCATAAAGCGGAGTCGATACCTTGTATCGCTTCCTCATACGTAGCCGATTTATCATCCTCAATAAGATTAATGTCTACATGAGGTGAGATCAGAAACTTCTCAGGTTGTTTTCTGACTCTCTCCGACCTACGCGGTTCTTGTGTATTAGAAGATTATGGAACAGTCTCATCCCTGATGGAATGTTCATGTTCTGAGATAGGGTCGATGCCAGGAACAATATCACTCCGATTTTCATAGAGTTCTACTTTCCTCCCACTTATCACTGCATCTATGAATTCCTTTTCGAGTAAAACTGCATGAAGAGCAACAAATATTTTGTTCTCTTATGGGTTATAGAAATAATATCATTTGGTTTCCCTAGGATACCCTACAAATAGGCACTTATCCGATTTGGGTTATAGTTTGGTACCATCCAAACGTTTAACGTATGCCCAGCATCCCCAAATCTTCAGGAATGAGAAACCCGATTTCTTTCCTGTCCATAATTCATATGGAGTCTGTCCAACAGACTTTGATGGAACCTTATTCAAAATAAGTATTGCACTGTTCAATGCGTATCCCCATAAGGAAACCGGTAGCTCAGTGTGACTCATAATTGACCTTACAATGTCCAACGAAGTTCGATTTCTCTGTTCGGGCACACCGTTCAATTGATGTGTTCCGGGAGGAGTCCACTGTGAAAGAATACCATATTCTTTTAAGTAATCCAGAAACTCATTGCTTAAGTATTCTCCACCACTTTCCGACCGTAATGTTTTAATACTTTTGCAGGCCATTTTTTCTACTTCGTGTCGAAACTCTTTGAATTTCTCAAAAGTTTCCAACTTGTGTTTCATAAGATACACATAACCATAACGCGATGCATCATTCGTACATATCCACCTTTAGCTTGGCTAGACATGGGCCCACATACGTCATCATGAACGAGGGCTAACAGCTCGGTGGCACGTACACCCTTACCACTAAAAGGTCTTTTAGGCATTTTGCCTAACAAACAAGATTCACAGACATTATATGAATTAGGATCAAATCCATCCAAGTATCCATTCTTCGAAAGAGTGGATATATGAGTCTTATTAATGTGTCCCAGACGACAATGCCTCGGATAAGTCTCATCTATTTTACTCAATTTGAGCCTTTTGTTTTTCATATTATGTTTGAGATTCATTTATATTCAAAATATAATGACCATTATTAACATCTGATGTACATATCAAAATATCATCTTTATATACAAAACACCCAGTGTTCCGGAATACAAAGGTATACCCACATCGGGTTAAACAAGATACAGAGATGATGTTCCTAGTCAAACTAGGTACAAAATAACAGTCACCTAATATAATTGCATGCCCTGAGGGCAAATTCAAAACATAGGTTCCTATGGCCAAAACAGCGACTCTCGTCCCGTTTTAGACTCAGAGGTCGATCTATCCTGAAGTCAGTCTCCTGCTAATTTGCAGATTCTGCACATCAGTACATATGTGAGTACCACATCCAGAATCAAAAATCCAATTTTTAAAACCAGTAGTGGACATGTTTAATTCAATAACAAACATTCCTGAAGCCGGAGCCTTGCCCACATTCGCTTCATTCAAGTCCACCTTGTACTCACGGAAGTCACGCTTCCAGTGACCCTGTTTGCCACAGTGTAGGCAAATATCTTGGGATTTGTCCTTAGTCTTCCTAGAAGACTTTGATGATTTAGCATTGCCCTTTTTTCTTCTTTTTCGTCACACCCCCAGAAGCCTTCGGCCAAGCCTTGGCTTTCTGGGATGTCGAAGTAAGATGCGCCTCACGCTTCTTGCCCTTCAGAAGCTCTGGCTATGCCTCTTTCAGTATCGCCATTAACTCTCCACGAGTCTTTTCTTAGTTCATCATATTATAGTTCATGACGAATGATGAGTGATATTTATATCACTATTTCCCACTCATTTAACCTAATATTTTGTATAGTTTCTTGAGTTTTGTGAACGTTTTGATGTGTTTTGTGTTATTTTGTAGATAAATAAAGTTTCAGGACATTCTGGAGGTGATTTGGGCCAAAACAGTGAAAATTGGACAAAAATGACATTTCAGTAAATTGTCAGCATCGCGACGCCAAGACCTTACGCGTCGCGACGCCTAAAATGCGCTGAACAGTGCTAACGTGTGCCGGGTCCACAAATCAGAATATGAGAAAAGTTTGACTTTGCTAAAATGCGCCGTGCCACGTGTCACCATCACAGCCGATCTGCTAACATGCGCCGTGCCACGTGTCAGCATCATACGGTGCCGACAGTCATCATCGCCACGTGTGCCACGTGGCATCCTACGTGTCTCCATGTCATCAGCCACATCAGCAAGTCAACAAGTCAACATTGCCACGTGTCGTGCCACATCATCATCAGCCAATCAGGAAGTGCCACGGGTTGCAATCCTACGGTGCCGACAGTCTCTTTCCCACGTGTCGCCACGTCACCGCCATGTCACCGCCACGTCAGCATCAATCATTGAGTATCTAATCCTTATCTGACACGTGGCGGATAAGAATCTCAGCGACCAATCAGAAGCCGCCACATGTCACAATAATTGAAGCCTAACCACTCTGCCACGTGTCACATTATCAGCTTATCCAGAATCTTCAAACCGGCGAACCAGAGCGTGCCACGTCGACAAAATCTGGCGTAGCGACGCTGAGGGCCCTGGCGTCGCGACGCTGGAAGCCTACTGAGGCCTATAAATTGAGCTCGAGATTTTAGAATTCAGGGCACCACTCTCTCTCTTATATTCTTTCTAAAGAGAGAGTTTCTCTCTCTAGATTCTTTTAGTTTTTAGTTTTTTAGTTTTCAATTTTTAGTTTTGTAAATAATTTTAATTACGTTTTGTAATAATAGTAATTTAATTTTTACTTTTTACTTTTTACAGTTTTTACTATTTACCATGAGAAGGTAACTTTCCCAGCTAGGGTGAAAGGTAATTTTTTACTGTTACTATTTAGATTAATCTCCCTTAAAAATAATATATTCACTATTTAAAATATTGACTTAAAAAGGATACCGCCAGATTGGTCGGTTGGTAATTCATTTTAATCTGGTTTAAACCTGACTAATAAAGGATACCGCCAGATTGGTCGGTTGGTAATTTAATTTTGGTTCCTCCTTTATGGCTGGTTGGACTTAATTTGACTTAATCAGGATACCGCCTATATGGTCGGTTGGTAATATATCATAAGTTTATATATTATTTTATGGGAGATTCTAAATTAGTAGTAGTAAAAGTAATTCCTTTTACCTTAGCATTTTATTTTATTTTACTTTTCAGTTTTACTTTATGTCTTTTACTTTTCAGTATTTTTACTTTATGTCTTTTACTTTTAAGTTGTTACTAGCCCTAGTTATGTGTTAGTTATTTGTGGTTGTGATGAATTCTAATATCACCGGTTTATAAGGGGTTATTTTATAGTTTGGGTAATTTAAATGTTTACTTATTAAGTCTTAAGCTTAATGCTTCTTGTTGTTTGATCACCAATAAGATTGATGTGGTAAATCTAAAATGAACTAGACATATGGATTTTAGGTTTCAGCCTTAAACTTAATAGCCCACGATCTTCCTTGAGGATAGATAACCCTTTAATAGATTTCCTTACAGGATAGGAATATACCTGTCGGGCGGGGGTAGCCATAATTGGAACTTAAACTTAATGAATCCATATAATTTGGTTGACATAGAGATATGGTTCAATTGGGTTAAACTGGGTATTTGCGTCTGACCATCGACATAGGCTTTTGCATAATTTAGTGTTCCAGGTTAGTAAACTGATTTATTACACAAACATAAAATAATCACTTCATCTTTTAAAGGATATTAGAATGATTCACAACCCTAGATCTTTGTGTCTTTTGTTATTTTCCTTAGTATTTTCTTTTGTCTTTTTATTTATTTATTTATTTTGCAAAATTACAATCAACCAAATCAACCAAGCAATCATTCTCTTATCCCTTAATTAGATATATGTAAATAAATAGATTCAATAATTAATAACAATAGTAGGAATTAAGTCCTCGTGGGATCGATATTTTTATACTACTTGAACGATACGTGCGCTTGCGTTATACGTGTGTGTTTACGCCGGTCAAGTTTTTGGCGCCGTTGCCGGGGACTTATTTTTCTTGAGTTATTAATTTTGAAGCTATCCAATTTACTTGTATCTAATTTTATTTATCTTTATCTGTAATTTTTATTTCTTTATTGTATTTTCAGGTGATTGAAAAAATGGAACACTACTGGGAGATTGAAAGATCACGAGCTTTACTAGAAGATACACCCCAAATTTGGGAGCAACAGTCCAGTTTTCTGAGGCCTGTTGTCCAACCCAACAATTATCACTGGATGCCAGAACCAAGCAATACTACATTTGCTCAACAGAACGAGATGGGGAGATGTATGATATGTGATGGTAACCACCCGAGCGATCAATGTATATACCGTTCAGGGTGGCAGAGCTATCAAGATCCTTCATGGTATGACGAGCCATCACATTTCACAGAACCACATTTTTCATCTTATCCACCATCTACCTATGATTTCCATCAACAATCAGAACCATCAGAGGAAAATCAGTTGATTCACATGCTCAAAGATTGGCTCGAAGAACGGGAAGCTCAATTAGATGCACAAATTCAGAGACAATCAGAAATCCTTCAGAGGATGACAGATCAAATGAGACAATTAACAGAAAACCAGAACATCATACCTCAAGAAGCATTTTTAGATGACACTGATGAAGCCTTCGAATACCCAGAGATCCACAATGACACCTTAACAGAGGAGGAGGCTGAGCAGTATCAACAACCAGAGGTATCAGTTCAGGAGCCCGAACCTGCAAAGTCTCAATTTGACTTTTATTATTCAGATTCTGACGAGGATGAAGCTAATCTATTTGTACCAACTGTACCAACAATGGAGGATCAAACTTTCAATCCACAAAATGAAGATCTTGGAGCATGCTTTACCTTGATGTTTGAAGAAGATCTATCTGAACCGTCCATTCCAGTCGTATCAGAGGATGAAAACCTAATATCAGAAACATCTTTTCATCCTCATGTTGACAATTTTGAAGCATGTATTTCACAGATGACAGATGAAAAACTGAATACAAGAATTTTACAATACATCTGTGAAGAAAAGGTGGAGCAAGAAACAGAGCAAATGAAGGAGCAAATGTCTGACCTTAATAAAGATCCAGAGTATTCAGGAGAAACATCGCTGTTTTGGGGAGTACAAATCAAAGATATCACCCAGAAGCTTGACAGAATGGAACTTCCATTCCAAGTCAAGCACCATATAAGACCTCCTGATCTTCTTTCTTTCTTTGCAGGAATCACTGGAATAACAAGGAGCAAAAAGGTGGCACGAGCACTGAATGAGACAAAACTCTTTTTGCCACCTTACCGTTGGAAGAGACCCTTCAAAAGCAACGCTCACGGGATTGTTTTTGATCGGACATCTAAAACGACATTGAAACCTCCTTAACAGATGAATTTCAGTCACGTCTGGCTGAAGACGAAAAATTTAGCGCTAGCATGGAGGCAACCCATGCAATTTGTTGTAATTTCTGTTTCATATTTTGTGTATACATGTTGTAGAGTTTTTAATTTTGTGTGTTATTTTTTGTAGGGAAAAGCACAAACGAAGCATTTTAAGACAGAAGGAATTGTGTTTGGCAATCAGGAAGAAAAGAGCTAATTCATTTTTGATGGCTGAGTAAAGAATGAAATCTTAAGACGCATCCTAATGAATTTATACTAAGCGAGTGGCGTATTGCGTACACAATTCCGTTGTCTTAATTATTGCTTTGATTTGCTTTTCTGTTGTAATTATCTTTATTTTCGTAGCAGGATCCAGACTTTTTGACCTTTCACGATTGATTTTGTTGTTTAGCTAATAAGCTTCCACTGGAAGATATTAGTGCTATTATTACTCACCCGTTTCAGGTACTATAAATTCAGCTCGTCATTGCACTTTGGAAGGCATCCAGATTTGAGAAAGAAATAAAAAAAAATGGAAGCCACTTCAAGAAGACGAGTTGAAAACATCTGTGTGTTTTGCGGTACTAGTATTGGTACTAAGCCACAATACTTAGAGGCAGCACAGGAATTGGGTCAAGTCTTAGCAGGAAGGAATATGCACTTAATATATGGCGGAGGCAATCTCGGACTTATGGGGATCGTTTCAAAGGCTGTCAGGAGGGAGGCAGTCATGTTTTGGGAATCATCCCAAAACCCTTGGCAGAGGCAAATCTTATTGGATCATCAAACGGAGAGGAACTGATCGTGCCAGGTATGTCTGAACGACTGGTAGAAATGATTAACCGTGCTGATGCTTTTATCGCTTTGCCAGGTGGCTTGGGTACACTGGAGGAAATTTTTATAGTTCTATCTTGGACGAACCTGAACATACACCAGAAACCGCTTGGACTGTTTAATGTTGATGGATTTTATGATTTTCTTTGTGTGTTTCTTGATGATGCTTGGAGAAATGGGTTCGTGTCAAAACCTGTGAAAGAACTCCTCTTTACTGCCAGAACTGCTCCGGATCTAATAGACCAACTCATAGCCTATGAACCACAAGTTGACCCTATCCTTTCAAAGATAAATTGGTCCGAGGACGATGGTGGTAAGAGGCGTCGGATTAATCTGGATCTTAACCTTTAATTTCCTGTAGATTTTCAGCTAACCAGGTACGACCTTCTTAACTCTTCTGTTACTGTTTAAGACATTGGGGACAATGTCTCATTTAGGTTTGGGGGAGGGAATTAGTTGATCAGTACCTTATTTTTAGTTTGTGTGTTATTTTTATTTTTAGTCCAAAATTTTTCGAAAAATACAAAAAATTGAAAATTTTTCAACAAAAATTACAAAAATATTGTGTTTTTGTGTTTTTATTTTGACTAAAAGTGGTGAAATTGGTAAGAGATAGCAGAGTAAGGAGTTTCCACTCCTGAGACGTATCTCAAACCATTTTTGAAACAAGTTAATTTTTGTTTATTTCATTTTGAATTATTTAATTTGTGAATTCTCCATAAAACGGACTAAAATGGATCTTCATATGCTCAGTTGACAGGTATTATCAACATATATAGTAACATACGGACATGAGTTAAAATTGAAAAGTTTGTAATATTCAGTGCTCTAGTTTAATTGGAGGAAGCATCTAAAAAAGCAGTGGAGTAAAAAAAAAAAAATCTAAGATCCGAGTTATTAAGTCTGTAAGGGTGTTTTAACACCTAGTGCCCTAAAACCAACTGGTTTGGGAGTCACTGGCCCAAAGCTCGCTACATGGATCAAAGATGCTGCAAAAAAATATATATCTGAAATCTGAGTAATTAAGTCCGTAGGGGTGTCTTAACACCTGGTGCCCTAAAGCCAACTGGTTTGGGAGCCACCGACCCAACACTCGTTACATAGATGGAAGATATTGTATATAAATAAAAAATAGAAAAAAAAATCAAAGAAAAAATCAGAAAAATCAGAAAAATTATTCCATTGCTACCAAAAGGTGTGAAATCTGATAGAACTTTAGGACAAAAATATTACTCTCTTATCAACTGCACTTATGACTGTTGTGGGCAAAAATGAGTTGATTAATATCTTGTTGGATGTGTATATGAAGAATGGTAAAAATAATCGGAGAATTTACTTATTCAGTAATTTAGAATAAAACAAAACAACTAGTAACTTGTAGTAGAAGTTTCACCTGATTAGTCACTAATATCTTTATTCTCTTTTCGCTTGTCTTTTTGCTTTTGTGTGCATTATTTTTATTACTTTTTTACTTTTGTAAAATGTTTGTGGGTATCATTGCTGTAAACCCTCACGAGACTACAACTCGTCCACTAAGGACACCTAGGGGTTTAAAGGCTTGTTGCATATGCTAAATGCAACTGTGATCCTTACGAAAGTGGCTTAGTTAATTTATTTATGTTATTTTACTCTATGTTTTGCTCGAGGACTAGCAAAATGTTAGGTTTGGGGGTGTGATGAGTGGTATTTATATCACTATTTCCCACTCATTTAACCTAATATTTTGTATAGTTTCTTGAGTTTTGTGAACGTTTTGATGTGTTTTGTGTTATTTTGTAGATAAATAAAGTTTCAGGACATTCTGGAGGTGATTTGGGCCAAAACAGTGAAAATTGGACAAAAAGGACATTTCAGTAAATTGTCAGCGTCGCGACGCCAAGACCTTACGCGTCGCGACGCCTAAAATGCGCCGAACAGTGCTAACGTGCGCCGGATCCACAAATTAGAATATGAGAAAAGTTTGACTTTGCTAAAATGCGCCGTGCCACGTGTCACCATCACAGCCGATCTGCTAACATGCGCCGTGCCATGTGTCAGCATCCTACAGTGCCGATAGTCATCATCGCCACGTGTTCCACGTGGCATCCTACGTGTCTCCATGTCATCAGCCACGTCAGCAAGTCAACAAGTCAACATTGCCACGTGTCGTGCCATATCATCATCAGCCAATCAGGAAGTGCCACGGGTTGCAATCCTACGGTGCCGACAGTCTCTTTCCCACGTGTCGCCACGTCACCGCCATGTCACCGCCACGTCAGCATCAATCATTGAGTATCTAATCCTTATCTGACACGTGGCGGATAAGAATCTCAGCGACCAATCAGAAGCCGCCACGTGTCACAATAATTGAAGCCCAACCACTCTGCCACGTGTCACCTTATCAGCTTATCCATAATCTTCAAACCGGCGAACCAGAGCGTGCCACGTCGACAAAATCTGGCGTAACGACGCTGAGGGCCCTAGCGTCGCGACGCTGGAAGCCTACTGAGGCCTATAAATTGAGCTCGAGATTTCAGAATTCAGGGCACCACTCTCTCTCTTATATTCTTTCTAAAGAGAGTGTTTCTCTCTCTAGATTCTTTTAGTTTTTAGTTTTTTAGTTTTCAATTTTTAGTTTTGTAATTAATTTTAATTAAGTTTTGTAATAATAGTAATTTAATTTTTACTTTTTACTTTTTACAGTTTTTACTATTTACCATGAGAATGTAACTTCCCCAGCTAGGGTGAAAGGTAATTTTTTACTGTTACTATTTAGATTAATCTCCCTTAAAAATAATATATTCACTATTTAAAATATTGACTTAAAAAGGATACCGCCAGATTGGTCGGTTGGTAATTCATTTTAATCTGGTTTAAACCTGACTAATAAAGGATACCGCCAGATTGGTCGGTTGGTAATTTAATTTTGGTTCCGCCTTTATGGCTGGTTGGACTTAATTTGACTTAATCAGGATACCGCCTATATGGTCGGTTGGTAATATTATCATAAGTTTATATATTATTTTATGGGAGATTTCTAAATTAGTAGTAGTAAAAGTAATTCCTTTTACCTTAGCATTTTATTTTATTTTACTTTTCAGTTTTACTTTATGTCTTTTACTTTTCAGTATTTTTACTTTATGTCTTTTACTTTTAAGTTGTTACTAGCCCTAGTTATGTGTTAGTTATCTGGGGTTGTGATGAATTCTAATATCACCGGTTTATAAGGGGTTATTTTATAGTTTGGGTAATTTAAAGGTTTACTTATTAAGTCTTAAGATTAATGCTTCTTGTTGTTTGATCACCATAAGATTGATGTGGTAAATCTAAAATGAACTAGACATAGGGATTTTAGGTTTCAGCCTTAGACTTAATAGCCCACGATCTTCCTTGAGGATAGATAACCCTTTAATAGATTTCCTTACAGGATAGGAATATACCTGTCGGGCGGGGGTAGCCATAATTGGAACTTAAACTTAATGAATCCATATAATTTGTTTGACATAGACATATGATTCAATTGGGTTAAACTGGGTATTTCCGTCTGACCATCGACAGAGGCTTTTGCATAATTTAGTGTTCCAGGTTAGTAAACTGATTTATTACACAAACATAAAATAATCACTTCATCTTTTAAAAGATATTAGAATGATTCACAACCCTAGATCTTTGTGTCTTTTGTTATTTTCCTTAGTATTTTCTTTTGTCTTTTTATTTATTTATTTATTTTGCAAAATTACAATCAACCAAATCAACCAAGCAATCAATCTCTTATCCCTTAATTAGATATATGTAAATAAATAGATTCAATAATTAATAACAATAGTAGGAATTAAGTCCTCGTGGGATCGATATTTTTATACTACTTGAACGATACGTGCGCTTGCGTTATACATGTGTGTTTACGCCGGTCAACGAACCCGCCCCAGCAGTCGGACATAGACTGTAAGATCAAATCTATAGAAGTCTCGGCCTCGAAGGTTATGCCCAGCTGACCTAGCTGTTCGATGTCAGCAATCATCTGCGACACATAGTGCTCCCCTCTGACATACGCGAGCGAATGAGCTTCTTTTGCAATTCGTACTTCTGAGATCTAAGGTTAGATCTGTGAAGGTCCTTCAATTTCAATATCATGTTATAAGGATCCAATCCTTTGTTCTGATGATAAAATTGAGGAGTCATTACAGCAAGCATGACGGATTGAGTGGTAAAGTTATCATCTCTATGAGTCTTCCAAAGCTCATGATCAACCGGTCGCTCAAGTCCGGGCTTAGGCCCGAGAGGTCTCTTTATAACATAGAGTAACTTCTCGGCTCTCATGACTATCCTGAGATTCATCTCCCAATATGGAAAATTGGAGCCGTTAAAGACATTCTCGCCCATGATTATGTCCCTAACGCTAATCTTTCCAGCCATCTTGATTGCTATAGTCCAACTATCGAATCAACGATTTCAGGTACACTCAAAATGTAATGGTTACTATAGTCCAACTATATAACAAACTACAAGTGGAGTAGTGTCTTGTACAGTCTAACTGTTCAAAGAAAGCAATAAAAGATATTAGTCCAACTAATATATATATATAACGTGATATAATAATAATATAACGCGTATTAGAAAATATTAAACGAAATTGAAAATTTAATACTAGCCTCCCACTATTTTTCGGCAAGCCTCTAACCCTCTGTTGAGTACTCGGGAAACCTAGTTTCCTAGTAGGCTAGGATCCCGTTAAATAACACATAACCTTGACTTTGGCTAACAAGCTGTATGAAACTTAACTAGGTAGATCTCTAATATCAATTGGATCCTATCCAATTCCTAGATCCGGTAGGTGGACCTCCAAGTCCGAAACATATATCCAATATATTTCCTAACCTTTTCCTCTATATCAACTAAGCCTTGGCTTTGGCTCAACAAGCTTAATGATTCCAATTAAGCGCGACCCATTGACAGTGGGAAAGCTTCGTAATCCACGTCGATGTTCAGAAGTGACATTGACTTTGGCCAATAAGTCACAACTGCCCAAGACATGCGATGTATAACAAAGCTTTCATGGTTCAAACACATCCGCGATGGACAATGATCTTGACTTTGGCCAACAAATCAAAGCCAATCTTGGATCTTGAGAGAGAACCACTCAATGGAAGGAAAACACTTAATATAAAAGTGAAGGTTTTTCGTAAATTGGCAACCAATTTATTATCTTTGATTAGGTCTCATCATACACCCTTAAACATGCATTCTAAAAGCATAATAAGGCGCGATAAAATTAATAATGATATACGGATGAATATATAATACAATTTATTCCTAGAACAAATCTCTCTCTTTCTCTCTCCCGCTAGCATTTTACATTCTACCCAATTACATAATACATAAAGAAACCTCATTTACATTGAGGGGAATTGGTGAGAAGAGAAATACAATGAGATAAGGAGGTGAAAGGTTGGACAAGCAGGTCCAATTTAATAAATACCATATTTACAAAAATTTCCAAAATTGCCCCAATCCATCTAATATCCATCTGATATACATTATTCATACAAATACATCCAAGTATTCACACAAAGCATGTTGTCAATCAATCTAATCCAATTAATTAATCTTTGATTAATGACCATCCAATGTTCATACAATGATTTGATTTGCGCGAGTCCAACTCGTTTAAGAATAAATACTCAAAGTACGTATTCTTGAAGTATATCGAACTACAATTTTAAATCCAATTTAAATTGTATCCAATACTAATTCATGTTTAATTCAAAATTAAACAATTACACTTTTAATAGTGCCTTTTAGACTTGGATTCCAAATCCAATCCAATTGGGTCTCAAAGGCCCAATTAGCATCCAATTCCATTTCAATCAAGTCCAATGGGCTTTCAATTGATTCTTTAGGCATAGACTTTGGCCATTATGGATCCAACCCAAAATGCCAAGGCCCATTTAGGAATCACCCAATGCCAAAAATCAATTTTGGGCCAATAGGCCAATTAAATTATTAAAGGCCCATAGTTATATTTTGGACTTTATGGAAATGGTTTTAGGCCCAATTGGATCCAACCCAATTCTCCAAAACCATACTTGGCCCAACCAAGCCCATTAGCCCAAATACAACAAATTAAATTAGCATAATATTCCAAATATCATATTAATCCAATTAAAGTGTAATTAACACAATTAATCAATTAATCTAATATTTCCAAAACATTAATTAATCTAATTAATCATGCTTAACTTTCAATTCATGTCTAACACAAAATTGAAGCAAAATCAATTCATCCAACATGCTTCATACTCACGGCAATTCCAAGAAATAACATTCAATTTTGATTTCAATACAATTAAATAAACAATTAACATTCATTTCATGCCTTAAACACATTCAATTGTGTAATTTCCAAAAAATACCATGAGATAATCCTAGGGTTGAATTCGGCCAAGGTAAGATTTTGGGGAAAATTAATCTAATCAATTTTTCACAAATCAAATCATGCATAACTCTAAGTCATCATAATCCAACCATAACCAAACAATCAATTTAGAAATATACATGCTCCAAGCAAAATCCCCAAATTAAAGTGTATAAACCCTAGAATTCCAAATCAAGTTTAGGTGGCTCTGATACCAATGTTAGTGTTGTTGGTTTCTAAAGTTGTCATTGTAGAAGTCACGGCCAATGTGGTCTTTTGTTGAAGATGAACAAGCTCCAAGCTTTGTCTTTGATTCCAATCTTTTGGGATGGTTTCCCTATCACCTTGGATGATTCCTTTGTGTGCTAGCACTCTTGAAGATTTGCAACAAATCTTCTTCTTCCTCTTTGCAACTCACGTCAATGAAGAAAAATTGGGAGAGAAAATTGCTTCAAAGTGGCGTGAATGATGAGAGAGTGAGATGTGTGTGTGTGTTGACTTGTTCAATTTGATTTCAAAAATCAAAATAAATGATTTACCAAAGTTTTGGTACAAGTCAATCAAGCCATCATCAATACAAAGTGTGTAAGGTAAGTTATCATCATTGTCACCAAAACCCATCACTCAAAGTGACAAGTGATGTGACTTGTGGGCCCCACTTGATTTGAAATCCGAGTGGGCCCGCAAACACTCCCGGGCTCGGGTTCGCTAATTCTGAATTAACGAACTTTCTGTTGCGACGTAATTAAATCAAATTTAATTAAATAATAATGCCAAGCAAAATTACTATTCACGTCGCTAGCGAATTAATTCTAAATTAATTCGTTAGCCCGAATTAAAATCTAATTTTAATTCTGCGTCGAAATCTAATTTTAATTTCGCGTCGAAATCTAATTTCGTTTAATATATCAAATATATTATTTTATCGATTAATTCCGAATTAATCGTTTCTCTCTCTTCAAATAGTATTTTATCATAGATAAAATCTCTCCGTAATTAATCCCAGATTAATTATGCTCGAATCATACGTCATCGGTGAATCTTCGGGAAGCGACCCAAGAGATCCCTGGATATATTGGCAGTAAATCCGGTTATCGGACTATCCGAATACGTACGTACCTCGTACTACGTTTTTACCGATTTACTAGACATGGTTGGCTTCTAGCAAAGCACCGTGCCCACCCAATTCTCCAGAAATATTCTTAATGGAATATTTAATCTTTGTCAGGCGTAGTATACGTAGTATTGCGTATTGCGATCCAGTATCGGATGTCACATGCAAGGCCTGGGGCTGGAATAGTGTCTGCCCCGTACGATGCATATATCGGATTACAAGCAACTAGTCTCTTTAAATCGGATAATCATGACCTTGTCATACTATCCCGATGGTTGCAACCATTTAGAGTACCAGTTCTGTATCCCTGCGTGATCATCATCTCCATATGACTGAAGTGATACTTCCATCTTGACATCACATCCAATACACTACGATTCTCAATAAACCCAGAAGAGGCGTACACAAAACCTGTTAAAGTCCTGGATGACCAAAACCAAAGCGTATTGATTGTCGCAAGTACTAGCGATGTAAGTCTCAGGTTAAGAACAAATACACCTACCCTGATGCGGACTCCCATAGACACATAGTCATACTACCAATGGGATTCCGCGGGGTCTATCCAGAGCGAAGCTGTTTCCGTACCATCGGTAAACACAACCTCATATCACACTTGCATAAGTATCCAATACTTAAATATATGAGAACTATGCCGTTACGCTTCTATAACACGCACAAGTGCAATACTAGTCTATTCCGTATTATCGATGTCCAATCTCGATAATACTACGACTAGGGATATTTAATGATTTAACCTCTATGGATTGATACTGTCTCAAATCTTATAATTCGAAACTAATCATAGGGACTTTTATCATTTATATATTTAAGTAATCAAATTACAAAATGATAAAATGCAATTTCCATCATAATTAATTTGTACAAAAACCACAATGTCTTTTAAAAATAGTGACGCTATGGGTCATAATTGTCTAACAATCTCCCACTTGGCCTATAGCCAGTCACTCAAGCATCTAATACCTGAACTATGTACATGTCGCTCAAACTTTTGCTGAGGAATAACTTTCGTCAGCGGATCTGCAATGTTGTCATCTGATGCGACCTTCTCGATCTTCACATCGCCACGATGTATAATCTCACGAATCAGATGGAAACGTCGAAGAACATGCTTGGATCGTTGATGAGACCGCGGTTCCTTAGCCTGCGCTATAGCCCCGTTATTATCACAATACAATGGAATGGGCTCAGCTGCTAACGGAACTACTCCTAATCCAATTAGGAATTTACGGATCCAAACTGCCTCTTTTGCTGCTTCAGCTGCAGCAATGTACTCTGCTTCTGTTGTTGAATCGGCAACAGTCACTTGCTTGGAAGATTTCCAACTTACTGCTCCATTATTCAAACAAAATATGTACCCGGATTGTGACTTACAGTCGTCTTTACCAGTTTGGAAACTTGCATCGGTATACCCAGTTACCTCAAGTTCTCCATCTCCATAGATTAAGAAAACATCCTTAGTTCTTCTAAGATACTTTAGGATATTCTTAACCGCCATCCAGTGACTATCACCTGGATCAGCCAGATAGCGACTACACATGCTCAAAGCATACGAGACATCAGGTCGCGTACATATCATGGCATACATGATCGATCCGACTGTCGAGGCGAACGGTATCCAACTCATGTTGTCTCTCTCATCTTGAGTTTTAGGACACATGTCCTTAGATAGAGTGACGCCATGTGACACTGGCAACAGTCCCCTCTTGGACTGATCCATGTTGAATCTCTTCAAAACTTTGTCAATATACGTCCTCTGGGAGAGTCCAAGCAGCTTTCTAGATCTATCTCGGTAGATCTTTATTCCTAGAATAAAGGCTGCTTCTCCCAGATCCTTCATGGAGAATTTTAATGAAAGCCAAGCTTTCACCGATGTTAACATGAGAATGTCATTGCCAATAAGCAATACATCATCAACGTAAATGACAATGAATGTCAGTGCGCTCCCACTAACCTTCTTATATACACAAGGATCATCCTCGTTTTGAACGAAATCATATTCTCTTATGATCTCATCAAAACGTTGGTTTCAAGAACGCGATGCTTGCTTCAATCCATAAATGGATCGATTTAACTTACAAACCTTGTTTGCAAGTCTTGGTACGACAAAACCGTCAGGCTATTGCATATAAACATCCTCCAAAAGGTTTCTGTTAAGAAAAGCGGTTTTGACGTCCATCTGCCATATCTCGTAATCGAAATATGCAGCAATAGCAAGCATTATCCGAATGGATTTAATCATGGCAACGGGGTGAAAAAGTTTCGTCGTAATCGACACCATGTCGCTGACGATACCCTTTCGCTACAAGCCTAGCTTTGTACGTTTGTATGTTGCCATCCATGTCAGTCTTCTTCTTGAAGACCCATTTGCAACCAATAGGCTTTACACCTTCTGGTACATCAACCAGTGTCCAAACTTGGTTGGTGTACATGGAATCCATTTCAGAATTCATGGCTTCTTGCCATAAACCAGAGTCGATACCTTGTATCGCTTTCTCATACGTAGCCGGCCCGTCTTCCTCAATAAGATTAATATCCACATGAGGTGAGATCAGAAACCCATACCTCTCAGGTTGTTTTCTGACTCTCTCCGACCTACGCGGTCCTTGTGTATTCAAAGATTGTGGTACAGTCTCATCCCTGATGGACTGTTCATGTTCCGTTAAGGATTCTGTGCCAGGAACAGTATCACTCCGATTTTCATCGAGTTCTACTTTCCTCCCACTTATCACTGCATTTAGGAATTCCTTCTCAAGGAAAACCGCATATAGAGCAACAAATACTTTGTTCTCTTGTGGGTGATAGAAGTAATATCCTTTGGTTTCCCTAGGATATCCTACAAATAGGCACTAATCCGATTTGGGTTCTAGTTTGGTACCTTCCAAACATTTGACGTATGGCCAGCAACCCCAAATCTTCAGGAATGAGAAACCTGGTTTCTTTCCTGTCCATATTTCATACGGAGTCTGTTGAACAGACTTTGACGGAACCTTATTCAAAATAAGTATTGCACTGTTCAATGCATATCCCCAGAAGGAAATAGGTAGCTCTGTGCGACTCATCATAGACCTTACCATGTCTAACAAAGTTCGGTTTCTCCGTTCGGACACACCGTTTAATTGCGGTGTTCCAGGAGGAGTCCACTTTGAAATAATACAATATTCTTTCAAGTAATCAAGAAACTCATTGCTTAAGTATTCGCCACCACGGTCCGACCGTAATGTCTTAATAATTTTACCGGTCTGTATTTCTACTTCGTGTCGAAACTCTTTGAATTTCTCAAAATTTTCTGACTTGTGTCTCCTAAGATACACATAACCAAAATGCAATGCATCATCCGTAAAGGTTACGAAGTATTCGTATCCACCTCTAGCCTAGCTAGACATGGGCCCACAAACGACACTATGAACAATAGCTAACAGTTCGTTGGCACGTGCACCTTTACCGCTAAAAGGTGATTTAGGCATCTTGCCTAATAAACAAGATTCGCAGACGTCATATGAATTTGGATCAAATTCGTCCAAGTACCCACTCTTCGAAAGTGTGGATATGCGTGTCTTGTTTATGTGTCCCAGACGAAAATGCCACATATAAGTTTCATATTTGTTACTTACTTTAAGCCTTTTGTTTGTTATATTATATGTTTGAGATTGATTTATATTCAAAATATAAATACCATTATTTGCATCAGCTGTGCAAATTTCTATATCATTTTTATACATAAAACACCCAGTGTTTCTAAATACAAAAGTATACCCGCATTGGGTTAACATAGATACATAAATTATATTCCTAGTCAAACTAGGTATAAATTAACAATTTATAAGTTCAAGTACATGCCCCGAGGGCAGTTCTAAAACATAAGTTCCCACGGCCAAAACGACAACTCGAGTCTCATTTCCAACATGGAGGTCAATCTCTCATGAGGCCAGTCTCCTGCTAATCCGCAGATCCTGCACATCAGTACATATGTGAGTGCCACAACCAGAATCAAAAATCCAATTTTTAAAACTAGAAGTAGATATGTTTATTTCTATATCAAACATACCTGAAGCCGGTGCCTTGCCTGCTTTGATTTCCTTCATGTGTCATTGTACTCGCGGCAGTCACGCTTCTAGTGACCCCGCTTCCCACACTACAAACATACATCTTGGGATTTGTCCTTGGGTTTCCCAGAACCCTTTGACGATTTGGCCTTGCCCTTCTCATTATGCTTCTTCTTTTTAACACCTCCAGTCACATTGGGCCAAGCCCTCGGAGTCTGAGATGTTGAAGCATAGTGCGTCTCGCGCTTCTTGCCCTTAAGGAGCTCATTTTCTGCCTCACGCAGAGTGGACATCAACTCTCCAAGAGTTTGGTCTTGGTTCAACATGTTGTAGTTCATGATGAACCCACTCCAAGTGTCGGGGAGAGACTGTAGGATCAAATCCACTAAAGTCTCAGCCTCGAAGACTATGCCCATCTGTCCGAGCTGCTCAATGTCAGTAATTATCTGTGAGACATGATGCTCAACAGACGTACCCTCTGACATGCAAGCGCGGAAGAGCTTCTTCTGCAACTCGTATCTTTGCGATCTAAGATTAGATCGGTGGAGATCGTGCAACTTCGTCATCATCTCATAGGGATCCAACCCATTGTTTTGACGACAGAATTGCGGAGTCATAGCGGCAAGCATTACCGATTGAGCAGTCACATTATCATCGCTATGAGTCTTCCAAAGCTCTAGCTCAAGTAACTAATCAGGTCGGGTCTTAGGCCCAATAGGTCGCTCTAAAGTATAGAGTAACTTCTCGGATCCCAGAACAATTCTGAGATTCATATCCCAGTCTTGAAAGTTTGTGCCATTAAAGACGTTGTCGCCCATAACAATTTCCCTAATGCTCAACATTGCTGTCATCTTAACCGCAATAGTCCAACTATTCGATTAACGATGTATGGGTACAGTCTAACTGTTACAAGAAAAATAATAATATATTAGTCCAACAAATAAAATAATTGACGAAATAATTTTGAAAGCGCGTAAAGCTAAGTATTTGAACGAAATTGCAAATTCAATACTAGACTCCCACTATTTTTCGGCGAGCCTCTAACCCTCTATTGAGTACTCGGGAAACCTAGTTTCCAAGTGGGCTAGGATCCCATTAAATAACACAGAACCTTGACTTTGGCCAACAAGTTGTATGATATTTAACTAGGTAGATCTCTAAGATCAATTGGATCTCATCCAATTCCTAGATCCGGTAGGTGGACCTCCAAGACCGAAACATATATAAAATATATATGCCAATATATCCAATATTTTTTCCTAACCTTTTTCCTCTGAATCAACTAAGCCTTGGCTTTGGCACAACAAGCTTAATGATTCCAGTTAAGCGGAACCCATTGACTTTGGAAAGCTTCGTAATCGATGTTGATGGACAAGAAATGATCTTGACTTTGGCCAACAAATCACAACTTGGACAAGACACACGATATGCAACAAAGCCTTCATGATTCAAACACATCCGCGATGGACAAAGGTCTTGACTTTGGCCAACAAACCAGTGCCAATCTTGGATCTTGAGTAAGAATCACTCAATGGAAGGAAAACGCTTAATATTTTATTGATGGTTTTTCGCGTAAATTGGCAACCAATTTATTATCTTTGTTAGGTCTCATCATACACCCTTAAGCATGCATTCTAAAAGCATAATAAGGCGTGAAAATAAATTAATAACGATATGCGGATGGATATTTCACAGATTGTTCCTAGAACGAATCACTCTCTTTCCTCTCCCCGGCTAGCACTATTCTTGCTTCTACCCAATTACATAATACAATAAGAGAAACCTCATTAACATTGAGGGGAATTAGGTGAGAATAGAAATACAAAGAATCAAGAGATAAGGCTGGACACGCAGGTCCAATTTAATAAATTCTAAATTTACAATAATTTCCAAAATTGCCCTTTCCCTTCTAATATCCATCTGAAATACGTTATTCATTCAACACATCCATGTATTCACACAAAGCATGTTATTCAATCAATCTAATCCAATTAATTAATCTTGAATAAAGTGATCATCCAATGTTCAAACAACGATTTGATTTTGCGCGAGTCCAACTCGTTTGAGAATAAGTACTCAAAGTACGAATTCTTGAATTATATCGAACTACAATTTAAATCTAATTTAATTCGTATTCAATACTAATTCCATATTTAATTCCAAATTAAATAACTACATTTTTTAATGCACCTTTACGACTTAGATTCCAAATATAATCTAAATGGGTCTCAAAGCCCAATTAACATCCAATGTAGTTTAATTAAAGTCCAATGGGCTTTCAATTAATTTCTTAAGGCATGGACTTTGGTCAATATGGGTCAAACCCAAATACCAAAGCCCATTCAAGGAATCACCTTTATTTGCCAAGAAACCAATTTAGGCCCATTAGGCCCAATTAAACATTAAAAGGCCATTAGTTATATTTGGACTTTATGGAATGGTTTAGGCCCAATTTGGATCCAATCCAATTGACCCAAACCAACTTGGCCCAACCAAGTACATAAGGCCCAAATACAACATATAAAAGCCCAATTCCAAATTTAGCCCAATTTATTAAATTCTAATTTTCCAAAATTCATAATAAATCAAAGTGTTTAGCCATGATTAATCTTTTAAATTAACATTTCCAAAATAATAATCTAATCCATTAATCATGCTTATCATCATCAACACATGTCCAACATTATTATTGAATTAAAAAATCATCTCATTACATGCTCAATAGCTCATGGTATTCATAGGGGTTTTTAATTCGATTTCGTTTTCAATCCAATTGAATTACAAATCAACATTTCCCAAGTATTTAATCTCATCCAATGATCAAAAGAACAAAAAAATACCATGACTTAGGTTTTCATCATGTATTCGGCCAAGCCATTAATTTGGGGAAAAAAATAATCCAATTCATTTTTCATGAAATTGATCAAGCATAACACTATGTTATCATCATTCAAGCATACTCAATCAATCAATTTTATCAAATCATGCTCAAATCATTTTTACCCAAATTTTAGCATAAGAACCCTAACATTTTCATGCTCAAATTAGGCTATCTGATACCATTGTTGGTTTCTAAAGTTGTCCCAAGATCATTCAAGCAATGAAAATAATGTGAATACAATAAAGAAGTATGGCGGAATCATACTTACAATGAGCGATTTATGGATGCGTCAAGTTCAAAAAATTCATTCTCCTTATCCTTGTAGAAGTCACGGCCAATGTGGTCTTTTGTTGAAGATGAACAAGCTCCAAGCTTTGTCTTTGATTCCAAGCTTTTGGGATGGTTTCCCTATCACCTTGGATGATTCCTTTGTGTGCTAGCACTCTTGAAGATTTGCAACAAATCTTCTTCTTCCTCTTTGCAACTCACGGCAATGAAGAAAAATTGGGAGAGAAAATTGCTTCAAAGTGGCGTGAATGATGAGAGAGTGAGATGTGTGTGTTGACTTGTTCAATTTGATTTCAAAAATCAAAATAAATGATTTACCAAAGTTTTGGTACAAGTCAATCAAGCCATCATCAATACAAAGTGTGTAAGGCAAGTTATCATCATTGTCACCAAAACCCATCACTCAAAATGACAAGTGATGTGACTAGTGATGTGACTTGTGGGCCCCACTTGATTTGAAATCCGAGTGGGCCCGCAAACACTCCCGGGCTCGGGTTCGCTAATTCTGAATTAACGAACTTTCTGTTGCGACGTAATTAAATCAAATTTAATTAAATAATAATGCCAAGCAAAATTACTATTCACGTCGCTAGCGAATTAATTCTAAATTAATTCGTTAGCCCGAATTAAAATCTAATTTTAATTCCGCGTCGAAATCTAATTTCGTTTAATATATCAAATATATTATTTTATCGATTAATTCCGAATTAATCATTTCTCTCTCTTCAAATAGTATTTTATCCTAGATAAATTCTCTCCTTAATTAATCCCAGATTAATTATGCTCGAATCATACATCATCGATGAATATTCGGGAAGCGACCCAAGAGATCCCTGGATATGTTGGCAGTAAATCCGGTTATCGGACTATCCGAACACGTACGTACCTCGTACTACGTTTTTAGCGATTTACGAGACATGGTTGGTTTCTAGCAAAACACTGTGCCTACCCAATTCTCCAGAAATATTCTTAATGGAATATTTAATCTTTGTCAGACGTAGTATACGTAGTATTGCGTATTGCGATCCAGTATCGGATGTCACATGCAAGGCCTGAGGCTGGAATAGTGTTTGCCCCATACGAAACATATATCAGATTACAAGTAACTAGTCTCTTTAAATCGGATAATCATGACCTTGTCATATTATCCCGATGGTTGCAACCATTTAGAGTACCAGTTCTGTATCCATGCGTGATCATCATCTCCATATGACTGAAGTGATACTTTCATCTTGACATCACACCCAATACACTACGATTCTCAATAAACCCAGAAGAGGCGTACACAGAACCTGTTAAAGTCCTGGACGACCAAAACCAAAGCGTATTGATTGTCGCAAGTACTAGCGATGTAAGTCTCAGGTTAAGACCAAATACACCTACCCTGATGCGGACTCCCATAGACACATAGTCATACTACTAATGGGATTCCACGGGGTCTATCCAGAGCAAAGCTATTTCCGTACCATCGGTAAACACAACCTCCTATCACACTTGCATAAGTATCAAATACTTAAATATATGAGAACTATACCGTTACGCTTCCATAACACGCACAAGTGCAATACTAGTCTATTCCGCATTATCGATGTCCAATCTCGATAATACTACGACTAGGGATATTTAATGATTAAACCTCTATGGATTGATACTGTCTCATATCTTATAATCCGGAACTAATCATAGGGACTTTTATCATTATATATTTAATTAATCAAATTACAAAATGATAAAATGCAATTTCCATTGCTACATAATTAATTTGTACAAAAACCACAATGTCTTTTACAAATAGTGATGCTATGGGTCATAATTGTCTAACAAGTGTCTCTAAGACATTCCAAGGATCTCTAAACATGATTAAAGTATGAATAATCAAGATAAGTTGCGGAAATACTTACATTGAATGGTAGATAATTTTCAAAAAATTTCTTTGGATGTAGAAGCTCCAAGCTTTGAAGATGAGTTCCAAACTCTTCGGTGAGTTTCCCTATCACCTTGTTAAACTCTTAAAGTGCTAGCTTTAAAGAAAATTGAAGAAAATTTTCCCTATGGAGAGATGAAGCAATCGATAGTGGAGGAAGGAGAGGAGAGAGTTGTGTTGACTTCCAAAGTTGGTAGTTATGTGAGATAAATGCATCCTTAAATACTTGCCAACCACTTCCATCAATGTGTAGACATTTGATGTAAGTTATGAGTCCCACCCAATTTAAATTCCAAATTTAAGTTGGCTTACACAACTAGACTTTGTGCCTGGGTTCGTTTAATCCGATTAAACAAATTTCCCGTCGCTAAATAATTAAATCCAATTTAATTAAATAATTATGCCTAGCAAAATTATTGCGATAGTCACTTACAAATTAATTCCAAATTAAATCGTTTGCTTGAATGAAAATCCAATTTTAATTCCGTATTGAAATCCAATTTCAATTAATATATCGGATATATTATTTTAGCCCAAATAAATAAATTAAATAGAAAAATCCAATTTAACTATTAAATTTATTTAATCGATTAATTCCAAATTAATCGCGCTCTCTCTTCTAGACGAATTTAATCTTAGATAAATTCTTGCCGCAATTAATCCTAGATTAATTTTATCTCTCATAATTAATCTCGGATTAATTATGTTCGAGTCAAATGTCATTGGTGAATCTTTGGGAAGCGACCCAAGAGATTCCTAGATATGTTGGCAGTAAATACGGTTGTCGGAATATCCGACACGTGTGAACCCCGTACCACGTTCTCACCGATTCACAAGACATGATTGGATTCTAGCAAAGCACCGTGCCTACCCAATTCACTAGAAATAATCAACGAGGAATATATAATCTGTATCAGGCGTAGTATACTATGTATTGTGTAATACGATCCAGTATCTGATGTCACATGTTAGGCCTAGGGCTGGCTCTATGTCTACCATGTACAAAGCATATATCGGATCCCGTGTAACTAGTCTCTGTAATCGGATAATCATGACCTAGTCATATGTTGAGTTTTCTAGGTCAAACCAAGATCAAATTAAACAAGAAATCATGTGAATACAACAAAGTAAGAATGCGGAAAATACTCACTTTGATCGGATTTTGGATGCGTCGAACACAAAAATTTGCTCCTTGAAGTTTCGGCCAAGCTCATTAGAAGTGTTGAATCCAAGCTCCAAGCTTTGATTTGAGATTCAAAGCTCAAAGGTTGGTTTCCCTAACACCTTAGATGATTCCTTGAATGTGCTAGCAATGGAGAAAATTGCAACAAAAATCCCATTGATCTTCCTAGTGACTCTAGGCCAAGGGAAAAATAGAGAGAAAAAAAATGGCTCAAAGCCGTGAGCATGAGAGAGTGAGAGGGAGTGAATGACTTGTGTTTTGTTTCTAAAACAATTACTCATAAAATCCAATCCAATATTTGGTATATACTTTTCTAAAAAGCTAAAACAAATTTGGATGGAAAATAGCATTCAATGCTTCCAACTACTCCCATCACTCAAAAGTGACTAGAAGTCAATCACAAAAAAAAAATTTGACAAGACTTCCATCACTTAAAGCGACTAATGATGTGACTCGTGATGTAACTTATGGGCCCCACTTAAATTCAAAATACGAGTGGGCCCGCAAACACATTCCGGGCTCGGGTTCGCTAATTCCGAATTAACGAATTTTCCGTTGCGACGTAATTAAATCAAATTTAATTAAATAATTATGCCTAGCAAAATTACTATTCATGTCGCTCGCGAATTAATTCTAAATTAATTCGTTTGCCCAAATTAAAATCCAATTTTAATTCCGCGTCGAAATCTAATTTCGTTTAATATATCGAATATATTATTTTATCGATTAATTCCAAATTAATCGTTCTCTCTTCAAATAATATTTTATCCCAAATAAAATCTCTCCGTAATTAATCCCAAATTAATTATGTTCGAATCATACGTCATCAATGAATCTTCGGGAAGCAACCCATGAGATCATTGGATATGTTGGCAGTAAATCTGGTCGTCGGACTATCCGAACACGTACGTACCTCGTACTACATTTTTACCGATTTACGAGACATGGTTGGCTTCTAGCAAAACACCGTGCCTACCCAATTCTCCAGAAATATTCTTAAAGGAATATATAATCTATGTCAGGCGTAGTATACGTAGTATTGCATATTACGATCCAGTATCGAATGTCACATGCTAGGCCTGGGGCTGGAATTGTGTCTGCCCCGTACGAAGCATATATCAGATCTCTGGTAACTAGTCTCTATAATCGGATAAGCATGACCTAGTCATATTATCCCGATGACTGCAGTACATAAGAGTACTAGTTCTGTATCCCACGTGACCATCATCTCCATATGACTGAAGTGATACTTCCATCTTGACATCACACCCAATACACTACGATTCTCAATATACCCAGAAGAGGCGTACACGGAACCTGTTAAAGCCTCGGACGACCAAAACCAAAGTATATTGATTGTCGCAAGTATTAGCGATGTAAGTCTCAGGTTAAGACCAAATACACCTACCCTCATCCAGAGCGAAGCTGTTTCCGTAGCATCGGTAAAAAAAACCTCATATTACACTTGCATGAGTATCCAATACCCAAATATATGAGAACTATGCCGTCATGCTCTCATAACACACACAAGTGTAATACTAGTATATTGCGCATTATCGATGTCCAATCTCGATAATACTAAGACTAGGGATATTTTAATGATTAAACCTTAGTGGATTAATACTGTCTCATATCTTATTAATCCGGAACTAATCATATGGACTTTTATCATTTATATATATCCCGGTAATCCAATTACAAATGATAAAAGAGCAATTTCCTTTGTCACATAGTTAATTTGTACAACAATACCATGTTCTGTACAAATAGTGATGTTATGGGTCATAATTGTCCAACAATCTCCCACTTGGCCTATAGCCAATCACTCTAGTGTGCTACACTTGAACTATGTACGGGTCGCTCAAATTTCTGCTGAGAAACTGCTTTCGTCAGCGGATTTGCAAGGTTATCATCTGATGCAATTTATTCGATCATCACATCGCCACGATGTATAATCCGACGAATCAGATGAAACCATTTGAAGTTCATACTTGGATCGTTGATGAGACCATTAATTCTTTAGCCTGTGTTGTAGCCTAGCTCAGCTGCTAACAGAACTATACATAATCTGATTAGGTTTATATATGGATCCAAAATGCTTCATTTGATGCTTCAGTTGCAGCAATATTCCGCTTTTATTGTTTATTCGGCAACAATATCTTGCTTGGAAGATTTACAGCTCACTGTTCCGTTATTCAAACTATATAATATCCTTATTACGACTTACAGTTGTTATTGTCGATTTGGAAACTTACAGTAGTGAACCCAGTCACTTCAAGTTCTCCTTCTCCATAGCTTAAGAAAGCATCCTTAGTTCCTCTAAGATACTTAAGGATGTTCTTAACATCAATCTAGTGACCATCACTTGGATTGGTCTGATTGTGACTCCATATGCTCAAAGCATATGAGACACCAGGTTGCGTACACATCTTTCAATGTACGAGTTCTCGGAGAGTGCCAACAACTTTTAGATATATCCCAGTAGATCCTTATTCCTAGAATAAAGGTTGTCTCTCCCAAGTATTCTATGGAGAATTTTCATGAAAGCCAAGATTTCACCGATTGTATTATGGGAATGTCATTTCCAAGAAATGATATGTCATCATTATATAGGATAATCATTATCAGTGCGCTCCCACTAACCTTCTTATATTCACAAGAATCATTTTCGTTTTGAATTAAATCATATACCATTATGATTACATCAAAACGCTGGTTCCAAGAACGTAATGCTTGCTTCAATCCATAAATGGATCGAATTAACTTGCAAACCTTGTTTGCATGCTTTGGCACGACAAAACTGTTAGGATGTTTATAAACATCCTCCAAAAGGTTTTCGTTGAAGGAAAGCGGTTTTGACGTTCAGCTGCCATATTTCATAAATGAAACATGCAGCATTAGCAAGCATTATCCAAATGGATTTTAATCATGGCAACAAGTAAAAGGTTTCGTCGTAATAAACACAATGTTGATAACGCGATACCTTTTCGCTACAAGCCTAGCTTTGTACGTTTTGGTTGTTGCCATCCATGTTTGTCTTCCTTGAAGACTAATATAGTACCAATAGGCACAATGCCTTTCGGTACATCAACCAGTGTCCAAACTTAGTTGGTATACATGGAATCCATTTCGGACATCATGGCACTTTGCCATAATAGGGAGTCGATACCTTGTATCACTTCCTCATACGTAGCCAGTTCGTATTCCTCAATAAGATTGACATTTACATATGGTGAGATCAGAAACCCATACCTCTCAGGTTATTTTCTGACTCTCTCCGACTTACGTGGTTCTTGTGTATTCGAAGATTGTGGTACAGTTTCATCCCTGATGAACTATTTGTGTTCCGTTAAGGAATCGGTGCCTGGAACAGTATTACTCCGATTTTCATCGAGTTTTACTTTCCTCCCACTTACCACTGCATATAGGTATTCCTTTTAGGAAAACCGCATGGAGAGTAATAATTAAATTGTTCTCTTGTGAGTTGTATAAGTACTATACTTTGGTTACCCTAGGATAACCTACAAATTAGGAACTTATCCGATTTGGGTTTTAGTTTGGTATCATCCAAACATATGCCTAGCATTCCCAAATCTTCAGGAATGAGAAAACCCGGTTTCTTTCTTGTTCATATCTAATATGAAATCTGTCCAACAGATTTTTATGGAACCTTATTCAAAATAAGTATTGCACTGTTTAATGCGTATCTCTAGAAGGAAAATGGTAGCTCAGAGTGACTCATAATTAATCTTACTATGTCCAACAAGGTTCGGTTTCTCTATTCGGACACACCGTCAAATTGAGGTGTTCCGAGAAGAGTCTATATTGAAAGAATACTATACTATTTCAAGTAATTGAGAAATTTATCGCTTAAGTATTTTCCACTACGGTCTAACCGTGACGGTTTAATACTTTAGCCGATCTGTCTGTCTACTTCGTGTCGAAACTCTTTGAATTTATCAAAAGTTTCCGATTTATGTTTCAAAAGAAACACATAACCATAACGCGATGCTACATCCGTAAAGGTTACGAAGTGTTCATATCCACCTCTAGTCTAGCTAGACATGTGCCCACTTATGTCACTATGAACGAGGGCTAACAAATCGGTGGCACTTACACTTTTACCAAGTAAAAGGTATTTTAGGCACTTTGCCTAATAAACTAGATTCGTAGACATTATTTGAATTAGAATCAAATCCGTCCTAGTATCCACTCTTCTAAAGTGTGGATATTCGAGTCTTGTTAATGTGTCCCAGACAACAATTCCACAAATAAGTCTCATCTGATTAATTCAGTTTGAGCTATTTGTTTGTCATGTCATACGTTTGAGATTTATTTATATTCAAAATATAAATACTGTTATGCACATCTAATGTGTTTATCTCAATATCATCTTTATAAAATAAAACACTTAGTGTTATAGAATATAAAGGTATACCCGCAACAGGTTAAACTTAGATATATAGATAATGTTTCTAGTCAAACTAGGTACATTTTAACAGTTTCCTAATTTAGGTACATACCCAAAGGGCATTTCCTAAACATAGGTTTCTACGATTAAAACAGCGACTCTTGTCCCGTTTCCGACTCGCAGGTAGATCTCAACTGAAGCCAGTCTCCTGCTAATCAGCAGATCCTGCACATCAGTACATATATTTATGTACCACATCTAGTATCAAAATCCAATTTTGAAACTAGTAGTGAACATGTTTATGACAAACATGCTTGAAGCCGGAGCCTTGCCCCGCCTTCACTTCCTTCATGTCTGCCTTGTCCATACGGCAATCACGCTTTAGTGACCCCGTTTGCCACATTTTAGGCAGACATCTTGGGATATGTCCTTTGTCTTCCTAGAAGACAGTGATGATTTTGCCTTTGCCCATTTTAGAAGCTCTGGCTCTGCCTCCTTGAGCATAGCCATCAACTCTCCAAGAGTTTACTCTTGGTTCATAATGAACCTGCCCCAGCTTTCAGGTAGAGACTATAAGATCAAATCTTTGGTAGTCTCGGCCACGTAGGTTTTGCCCAGCTAACCTTAGCTGTTCGATGTCAGCAATCATCTGCGACACCTAGTGCTTGACAGATGTATCCTCTAACATACGCGAGCTAAAAAGCTTCTTTTGCAATTCTTACTCCTAAGATCTAAGATTAGATCTATGAAGATCTTTAATTTTAACATCATGGTATAAGGATCTAATCCTTAATTCTGACGACTGAATTAAAGAGTTATTGCGGTAAGCATAACGGATTGAGCACTAAAGTTATCATCACCATGAAACTTCCAAAACTCATGCTCCACTATTTGCTCAACTCCGGGCTCAGGTCCGAGATGTTTCTCTATCAAATAGAATAACGTCTCAGTTCCTAGGACTATCCTGAGGTTTTATTCCCAATCTGAAAATTGGAGCCGTTTAAATACATTTTCTCCTAGGATTATGTTCTAAACGCTAATCTTTCAGTTATCTTGATTCCAATAGTCTAACTATCCAATCAACGATTTCGGGTACAATCAAATATAATGATTACTATAGTCTAACTATATAATCAACTACTATTTGATTAGTTAAATTCAAATATATTGATTACTATAAACCAATTATATAATCAACTATAAATGAAGTAGTTTGAATACAGTCCAACTGTTCAATTAAAACAACAATTAAATATTAGTCCAACTAATATATTTATTAATAAATAATGACGAAAAATGAAATGAGCGCATATTGGCAAGTATATAAACGAAATTGCAAATTTAATGCTTGCCTCCCACTATTTTTCAGCGAGCCTTTAACCCTCTGTTGAGTACTCGGGAAACCTAGTTTCCTAGTAGGCTAGGATCCCGTTAAATAACACAACCTTGACTTTGGCCAACAAGCTGTATGATATTTAACTAGGTAGATCTCTAAGATCAATTTGATCTCATCCAATTCCTAGATCCAGTAGGTGGACATCCAAGTCTGAAACATATATCTAATATATGACAATATATCCGATATATTCCCTAACATTTTTCCTCTGAATCAACTAAGCATTGGCTTTGGCACAACAAGCTTAATGATTCCAGTTAAGCGGGACCCATTGACTTTGGAAAGCTTCGTAATCGATGTCGATGGACAAGAAGTGATCTTGACTTTGGCCAACAAATCACAACTTTGACAAGACATGCGATATGGAACAAAGCCTTCATGATTCAAACACATCCACGATGGACAAAGGTCTTGACTTTGGCCAACAAACCAGTGCCAATCTTGGATCTTGAGAATGAATCATTCAATGGAAGGAAAACGCTTAATATTTGTTGATGGTTTTTAGCGTAATTGGCAACCAATTAATTATATTTGATTAGGTCTCATCATACACCCTTAAGCATGCATTCTAAAAGTACAATAAGGCCCGATAAATAAATTAATAATGATATACGGATGAATATTTAAAACATTTTGTTCCTAGAACAAATCTCTCCCTTTCATCTCCCCGGCTAGCATTATTCTTACTTCTACCCAATTACATAACACTTCTAAAGAAACCTCATTTACATTGAGGGGAATATGTGAGAAGAGAAATACAAAGAATCAAGAGGTAATAGGCTGGACACGCATGTCCAATTTAATAAATTCTAAATTTATTACAATAATTTCCAAAATTGCCCTCACCCATCTAATATCCATCCGATATACATTATTCATACATCACATCCATGTATTCACACAAAGCATGTTATCAATCAATCTAATCCAATTAATTAATCTTTGATTAATGATCATCCAATGTTCAAACAACGATTTGATTTGCGCGAGTCCAACTCGTTTAAGAATAAGTACTCAAAGTGCGTATTCTTGAATTATATCGAACTACAATTTTAAATCCGATTTACTTTGTATTCAATACTAATTCATATTTAATTCCAAATTAAATAATTACACTTATTTTAGCGCCTTTTAGACTTAGACCAAATCTCTCATTTTCCTCTCCCCGGCTAGCACTATTCTAACTTCTACCCAATTACATAATACATTAAAGAAACCTCATTTACATTGAGGGGAATTGGTGAGAAGAGAAATACAAAGAGTCAAGAGATAAAAGGTTGGACACGCATGTCCAATTTAATAAATTCTAAATTTATTACAACAATTTCCAACATTGCCCTCACCCTACTAATATCCATCTGATATACAATATTCATACAATTCATCCATGTATTCACACAAAGCATGTTATTCAATCAATATAATCCAAGTAATTAATCTTTGAATTAATGACCATCCAATGTTCAAACAACAGTTTGATTTGCGCGAGTCCAACTCGTTTAAGAATAAGTACTCAAAGTACGTATTCTTTAATTATATCAAACTACAATATTAAATCCAATTTAATTTGTATTCAATACTAATTCTTTATTTAATTCCAAATTAAATAATTACACTTTATTAATGAGCCTTTGCGACTTAGATTCTAAATCTAATCATAACGGGTCTCAAAGCCCAATTAGTATCCAATACTATTCAATTAAAGTCCAATGGGCTTTCAATTAATTTATAAGGCATGTACTTTGGCAACCAAAGCCCAATAAGGAATCACCCTTTGCTAAAAATCAATTTAGGCCCATTAGGCCCAATTAAATTATAAAATGCCCAATTATCATATTTGGACTTTATGGAAATGGTTTTAGGCCCAATTGGATCCAACCAATTATCATAAACCAAACTTGGCCCAACCAAGCCCATTAAGCCCAAATACAACATTTTTAGCCCAATTCCAAATTAAGCCCAATTAATTTAATCACAATATTCCAAATATCACAATTATTTAATTAAAGTGTATTAGCCATAATTAATTAGTTGAATTAATATTTCCAAAACACCAATTACACTAATTAATCATGCTTTAATTAATCAACTTATGTCCAACTCAAATTGAAGCATAATCAATCTCAACATGCTTACAAGGCTCACGCAAATTATGGACTTTTTATATCAATTTTGATTTCAATCCAATTAAATCACAAATTAATATATCTCATGCATTTTAAACACATCCAATTGTCTAAAATTCAAAAATCACCAAGAGCTAGGGTTCTAGTTACATTCGGCCAAGCCTAATCTTTTGGGGAAAATTAATCCAATTAATTTTTCTTCAAATTGATCATGCACAACTCAAAGTTAACATATTATAAGCATGCTCAAACAAACAATTTGAATAAAACATGCTCAAATCAAAAATACCCAAATCAAGATTAAGAACCCTAAATTTAATTTCATGCTCAATTATGGTTCTGATACCATTGTTGGGTTTTCTAGGTCAAACCAAGATCAAATTAAGCAAGAAATCATGTGAATACAATAAAGTAAGAATGCGGAAAATACTCACTTTGATCGGATTTTGGATGCGTCGAACACAAAAATTTGCTCCTTGAAGTTTCGGCCAAGCTCCTTAGAATTGTTGAATCCAAGCTCCAAGCTTTGATTTAAGATTCCAAGCTCAAAGGTTGGTTTCCCTAACACCTTAGATGATTCCTTGAATGTGCTAGCAATGGAGAAAATTGCAACAAAAATCCCATTGATCTTTCTAGTGACTATCGGCCAAAGGAAAAATAGAGATAAAAAAAATGGCTCAAAGCCGTGAGCATGAGAGAGTGAAAGGGAGTGAATGACTTGTGTTTTGTTTCTAAAACAATTACTCATCAAATCCAATCCAATATTTGGTATATGCTTTTCTAAAAAGCTAAAACAAATTTGGAGGGAAAATAACATTCAATGCTTCCAACTACTCCCATCACTCAAAAGTGACTAGAAGTCAATCACAAAAAAAAAAGTTGACAAGACTTCCATCACTTAAGGTGACTAATGATGTGACTCGTGATGTGACTTGTGGGCCCCACTTAAATTCAAAATCCGAGTGGGCCGGCAAACACATTCCGGGCTCGGGTTCGCTAATTTCGAATTAACGAATTTTCCGTTGCGACGTAATTAAATCAAATTTAATTAAATAATTATGCCTAGCAAAATTACTATTCATGTCGTTCGTGAATTAATTCTAAATTAATTCGTTTTCCCGAATTAAAATCCAATTTTAATTCCGCGTCGAAATCTAATTTCGTTTAATATATCGACAATATTATTTTATCGATTAATTCCAAATTAATCGTTATCTCTCTTCAAATAATATTTTATCCCAGATAAAATCGCTCCGTAATTAATCCCAGATTAATTATGTTCGAATCATACGTCATCGGTGAATCTTTGGGAAGCGACCCATGATATCATTGGATATGTTGGCACTAAATCCGGTCGTCGGACTATCCGAACACGTACGTATCTCGTACTACGTTTTTACCGATTTACGAGACATGGTTGGCTTCTAGCAAAGCACCGTGCCTACCCAATTCTCCAGAAATATTCTTAAAGGAATATATAATCTATGTCAGGCGTAGTATACGTAGTATTGCGTATTACGATCCAGTATCGAATGTCACATGTTAGGCCTGGGGCTGGAATTGTGTCTGCTCCGTACGAAGCATATATCAGATCTCTGGTAACTAGTCTCTATAATCGGATAAGCATGACCTAGTCATATTATTTCGATGACTGCAGTACATAAGAATACTAGTTCCGTATCCCACGTGACCATCATCTCCATATGACTGAAGTGATACTTCCATCTTGACATCACACCCAATACATTACGATTCTCAATATACCCAGAAGAGGCGTACACGGAACCTGTTAAGCCCCGGACGACCAAAACCAAAGTATATTGATTGTCGCAAGTATTAGTGATGTAAGTCTCAGGTTAAGACCAAATACACCTGTGGGAACACAGGATCTGGGGCGACGCATGCTGTCCCGGGCTCACGGCCCGGTCGGGAGTACGGAGTAGCCACGGGGGACTAAACCGGAGAATAATAGAGTCGCCACCCGGTGTGAATCGGGAAAATGAGATTTAAGGCCGCACTCACCCCTCGCAAGGGAAGACCTCAAACCGTTGGGTTTGAAATGGTCCCTTACTTATGTCACTTGTAATGAAAGGATTTATGTAATAATTTAATCAAGTTTAAGTAACACTTATTTCCAAGAGTATCATGCTTCTAAATTCACATGCATACATCAACAAGTTCATCACAACATGCAACATCACATGGCAATCTCATGAACATTTCTCAATCATATGATAGGGAAACTAAGAACAACCTAATCATGCTTGAGTACTATCTCATGAATATATTAACCAAATAACATGCTAACAGCCTAATCATGCTTGAACATCATCCCAAGAACACATCGAATGGATAAATGCAGGAATACAAATAATATGATTGACTATATAATGTAAGAAAGATCAACAAAGAGGCAATTATGCATGAATATGATGAGACAGACTCAGTTCAGTGTGCGCGCGTTCGTGTAGCGTTAGTAAACGCATTCGAATGATAAACAGAAGGTTCGCGTTCGTGTAGCATTTGATAACGCGTTCGAACGGTACCAGACCTGATGATACAAAATGCATGCGCGTTCGAGTAGCGTTTGTAAAACGCGTTCGAATGGGAAACAGAAAGTTCGCGTTCGTATAGCGTTTGATAACGCGTTCGAACAGATCCAGACCTGATGAAACAAAATGCATGCGCGTTCGAGTAGCGTTTGTAAAACGCGTTCGAACGGGAAACAGAAGGTTCGCGTTCGTATAGCGTTCGAAAACGCGTTCGAACAGGAACAGACCTGATGCACAAAGTGTGACGCAACACATACATAAAAAAAGCAAATAGCGAAATACGAAGCGCGGCGAAGCATCGTGGCGAAGGATTTTAACCTCTTCAATTAGAGGACCTTTCATCGCACTTACTAAGCCCATGCGCTTATCTCAATGCATATAAAAAATAAAGACAATAACCTTAGACTTCATATACCCGATTGAACACATCTTACATTCAACCGAATATACGTTAATCGGCGTGGCAAAGCATCATGGTAAAGGATTTTAACCTCTTCAATTAGAGGACCTTTCATCACACTTACTAAGCCCATGCGCTCGATCACATCATGCATACAAGAATAAAGACAATCATATCAAACTTAGTATATCCGATTGAACATATCTTATATCCAACCGAACACACATCAACCGGCGCGGCAAAGCATTATGGTAAATGATTTTAACCCCTCCAAATAGGGAACCTTTAATCCGACTTACTAAGCCCATGCGCTCGATTGTATCATACATACAAAAGTAACATGTAGAATTCAAATGACGAAAAATAAATAAATCAAAGCAACATAAAATGAAAGAATGTGCCGTTTACTCAAGTGGTACGTGGAGTTGTATCCCGAGTACAGATCATACTACCGTCCATTTGGAATCGGCTATGAAATTTATGTCCGAGTTTCCATCCTATATACCACAAGAGGCGACACATTTTCCATTTCATTCAAGCCACAACATGCATCCACAAACGACTCGCATGCGAATAGAATTCAATAAACAATAAAAAGACGAATATAAACTAATGAGAAAAGTGCCCTCAGGTCTAACCTTTTAAATCACCTCTCGGATGTACGGTACACGATCGTCGGAAGGGTGGGTGCTCCGCAACTCTTCCGGTTCACTGCTCTCGTTCGTTGTCTTACTATTTTAAGTCCTCGTTCTCCGTCTTTTGCTGCTGCTTTTGACTCCGATTCGCTGCCGTTTTGCTACTGTTCTGCTGCTGTATTTTAGTTACTGTTCTTGGGATGTTTTGGCTACTGTTTTTGGTGTGATTTTTGGTGGTGTTATGGTGTGGTTCGGGGGTTGTTTTGATGAGGTAAAGGGGCTGTTCGGGATGTGTTTTGGTCAAGGCAATGATGGTTCTTTGGTTTGTGATCTTCGGTTATTAAGAGTGAGGGAGAGTTGTGTCAATAAGCTTGGGTGTTTCTTGTGTGTGTTGTGATTTTCCGTGTGAGTTGTGTGTATGAGCTAGGGTGTTTCTTGTGTGAATCAGCTAGGGGAGTGCATGTCTTGGAGAGGTGTGGTTTATATAGAGAATGGCTAGGGCTTCACTTTGTCTCACAATGAAGGGGATTTGGCATTAAAGGGAGGATTTGATTTTGGTGTTAGACAGGGAAAGCAATGGATTTGATTTGGTGTTGGATAAGGAAATCAATGGATTGAGGGGGGGAAAATTTGGTTTAGATTAGGAAGTTAATATTTTTAATTGGTTATGATTGATTTTAATTAGGCATGGCATATTTTTAATTTGGTATGTGATTTTTAGATTTGTTTTGATTTCACCATGTGTTAAATATGTGTTTTAAGTGGGCTTGGGCGTGTGGGCCAAGGCTTGGGCGAATTGGGCTTAATGTGAGGTTAGCAGCAAAACCAGAATTACCGAAACCGTTCGAACGCCTCCTCGAACGCGGCATGAACGCCCGCAATCTGTTTGCCGTTCGAACGCATACACGAACGCAGCACGAACGAAAACAGTGAACCTTGTTTATTCTGAATTTCCCCTTCCGATGTCCGTTTTTCGTGACCTCCGTGACTTAAAAGGTAGTGTCTCCAAATGATACTCATCATAGGGACTTATGTGCAAAAATGCAGTGCCTACAACACCTACCTTGATTCGTACTCCCATAGACACATAGTTATACTACCAATGGAATTTCGAGGGGTCTATCCAGAGCAAAGCTGTTTCCGTACCATCGGTAAACACAACCTCCTATTACACTTGCATGAGTATCCAATACCCAAATATATGATAACTATGCCGTCATGCTACTATAACACGCACAAGTGCAATACTAGTCTATTCCGCATTATCGATGTCCAATCTCGATAATACTACGACTAGGGATATTTTAATTATTAAACCTTAGTGGATTAATACTGTCTCATATCTTATTAATCCAAAACTAATCATATGGACTTTTATCATTTATATATATCCCGGTAATCCAATTACAAATGATAAAAGAGCAATTTCCTTTGTCACATAGTCAATTTGTACAACAACACCATGTTCTGTACAAATAGTGATGCTATGGGTCATAATTGTCAAACATCATATTATCCCGATAGCTGCAGCATTTAAGAGTATTAGTACCGTATCATGCGTGATCATCATCTCCATATGACTGAAGTGATACTCCTATCTTGACATCACACCCAATACACTACGATTCTCAGTAAACCCATCAGAGGCGTACACATAACCTGTTAAAGCTCCGGACGGCCAAAACCAAAGCAAACTGATTGTCACAAGTAATAGTGATGCAAGTCTCAGGTTAAAGATCACATACATCTACCCTGATTCGGATTCCCATAGACACATAGTCATAATACCAATGAGACTCTGATGGGTCTATCCAGAGCGAAGCTGTTCTCAGTCCAACGGCTAACAGAACCTCTTATCACACTTGCATAAGTATCAAATACTTAAATATATGAGAAATATGTAGTTAAGCTTCTATAACGTGCACAAGTGTAATACAAGTCTATTCCGCATTATCGATGTCCAGTCTCGATAATACTATGACTAGGGATATTTAATGATTAAACTGTTCATGGATTAATACTGTCTCATATCTTATTAATCCGATTTAACCATATGGACTTTTATCATTTATGTATCCAAGTAATCCAATTACAAAATGATAAAATAGCAATTTCCTTTGTCACATAGTTAATTTGCACAAAAAATAAAATGTCTTTTACAAATAGTGATGCTATGAGTCATAATTGTCCAATAGTTACCGGCAGAGGATAGACCGTACTATCCCCATAAGCCTCTGACTTTCTAACTATAAACAGATACTAATATTCTTTTCTTTAATCAATTATATTATATGTGGGACCGTAGCCCAAAACTCATCAATATGAAATACAAACTCAATAATTAAGACTACAAAGTTAATAACATTTGCTTACAATGACTTTTACATTACACAAGACTAATACTTGAATTCTTACCGACTTTGACTGGACTCTCACTCTATCTCTGACTTGAACTGATGGACTCCATACCCTAGTGACTGCATCACTATCCGACCTCCCGAGCTCGTCCTCCAAGGATATCTGTAAAATGAGAAAATTAGTAGTGGGGGGTTAGATCATTGTACGATCTAAGTGAGTGGACTAAAAACTAAAAACTGATATAAAAGCTTATGGTTATAAAACCAAAATTCCAGAAATCTCTTTATAAAACTTAACCTTTCTGAAAAATGCTTTCTGAAACCTGTCTCTGAAATCTGAGCTCTGAAAATCATTTTCTGAAAATATGATATTTGAAAAGTCTTTTTCTGAAAATCTGATGTCTAAATATTGGTTTGTATATAAAAACTTGACGTATGAGGGCGTTACGTATCGTCGTCCCCCATACGCCTAACTAGACCCAGCAAAGCAAATACATGTCTTTGGAGCGTTACGTATCGCCGTCCCCCAAAGCATGCCACTACTGTCCCTGAAACTGGTGGTCTTCCCCCAAGCCACAAACTAGAACTAGGGGTGCGGATCTATGCTACCCTCCAAGCTTTGAAACTATGGTCTAGAGGCGTTACGTATCGCCATCCCCCTAGCCCTGAACTAGGATTTGGGGGCTTTACGTATCGCCATCCCCCCAGTCCTCTACATGTGCACATATTCTCTGTCCGTCAATTCCATCTCTATATAAGTTATGTACTTGGGTGGGGTTTTCCCTCATGCCCCGAATAACATAAAACTCATGCTTAATTCTCAAAATTGGATAAAACATTTTCTGAAAAATATTACTTTTCTCAAATGTAATTTTGCAAGGAATAATTGAAATGGAAATCGTCTAACGCCCTATAGCGTAAAAATATAAGACTGAAACAAAATAATCAAAGTAAAAATCAATTTAAAAGAAAAATGTCCACTCACCGTTTTGGAGTTTCACTGGTCTTTCTTCACTTTGCTGGTGAAACTTGTGGTTCCCTCGACGATCTATAATTGATAATTTCGATTAGAAAATGAACATAATCAATATCCTACTCATTATTAACTTATATCCTTTCTATTGATTTCACTCAATTTTTTTCCCAAAATTGCACAAGTTAGGTTTTCTTTCCCCAATCACCATTTTTGCACAACAAACACTCATCTATAATCATATCCCAATAAATCATCTTCTATTTTTATCAAAACTTAAAAACTCAAATATAATAATTTGGGTTAAGATTCATTACCTTCTTTCTTGTTGTTGGTTCTTCTATAACCCTCAAATTCCATGGATATCAAGTCTTCTATGCTTCTTTCTCCTTCTTTTTTTCTTCTTTTCCTTTTTTTTTCTTCTCTTCTTCCTCTTCTTATTCTTCTTCATCTTCTTCATCTTATTTCTCATCTTCTTTCTCTCCTCCACGTCTTCCTCTCTTATTTTTATTTCAAATTCTTGAAACATTGAATAATAGCCCTATTATATAGTGGGACTCATTTGATATTAAAAATAATGTGGAAAAGTGTAGAATAATGGAGAAGGTTTGAGATTTTTCCATTTGGGTCCGAAATCACTATTCATCTGAATTTTCGACTTACGTTTTTGACCTCTTTCTGATCTGAATTTGGAAAAATATTCAACGCGGAAGTTGTAGATCTCAATCTCGGATTTCCAACGATATATAATTCATAAAAATCAGAGTTTGTATGAGAAAGTTACATCCCAAATACTATGGGCTGTTCGTAGTGGAACATCATAGAATCCCGCATCGAAGTTTCGAAGAATTTTCTGTTCATCCATAAAGTCATTCTGCGAATATATATATATATATATACTCGGACATAAATTATATTACGTAACATTCGTCCTGCGGTGTAACAGTACTACAGTCAAGGAGTCAACGGTAGTAGGGACCCCCGGTCGTTACAAATACTCTCCCATTAAATAGGATTCGTCCTCGAATCCTCTTTAAACTTGGATTCTTGTCATAGACTCAGAATTATAGGTTCCTTATAAGTTACTTGATATTTTTTGGCTTTAATGAATATTTCCTTAGGTTCTTTATTGAGAAGCTTTACCTCGTTCTTGTTTCATAAGATCTTTGTTGGCATTCTTATCTACCGTATTTCCGGACCTTTAGCTGTGCTCAATATTCCTTATCTCCAAAAATCTCTTTCTTCTAGATTTTATTTATGCTCCACAATTACTTAACTTGATCTGGTTCTTAGTAATTGGTACCTTTGACTCTCACTAAAGATTCTGATGTCTCCACACATGTACTCAGTATTTCTTTGCTCCACTTGTCCAACTTGATCTTAATATTCTTTCTCATCACTTAGCTATTAACCTTCTATATTCTCCTTGCAACCTTTGACTGTTCATGAGCTTTTCTCTTCAAGTTTCAAAATTTCTACTTTTCTATGAGGGCTTGGGGTTTTCTAACTTACTGATTTTGTCTACCAACGCCGCTTGTACTCAAAATGTTGCTTCTGGATGATTTCCTAGTGATCCTTCTCGATTGGTAAGAAAAAGTTCAAATTCAAGTGGGTGCACTTTAGTACTTAAACGGTACTCCCTACTGTTAACGTCGATGATGGCGTTCTTTTCCTGCTAAAGTTCATTTCCCAATCGTACTTGTTTTCATTGTTACTACAAATCTGGTTGTTGTTCATTCAACTCATCTCTATTCCTGATTACATTCGAGGATACCTCCTCTTAATTGTTTTCCCATACTGTAGTAAACTTATTCTCTTGATTCTACACTATACTACACTTTTGCCAATTATTATTTAGTATTTCCTCATATTGTCGTTGCACCTTTACGATTTTACTTCCTAATTTTTTCTTAATACTCTTTCATCCTCTGCTTTATTCTACTATCTACTGAGAACTTTCTTGGTCTATGTCTCAGCCTTCTTACCTGAGGGATATCTTTTTTCTTTATATACTCATTATTTCATCAAACCTTGGTTTCCTGGAATTCTTGGTCATTACTTGACTACTACTTTATTTTTGTATTGCTTCAACTTAACAACTTCTTTCATGTCACTTTTACTCAGAATTATCTCTTACTTTTATTTCGTCCTTAAACTACATCTGAAGTTCTTATGTTTTTGGTCTTCCTTTACTATATTTTCACTTATTTCTGAGAATATCTTGAGGTAATCTTGAGGATCCGTTTCTGTGATTGTTGTCCAATTAGGGTTGGGAGGGTGGGAACTTATCCTAAGGTCTTCTAATTATGGCGATCTAAGCACACACACCGCTCATCTATAAGCCTAGAACTCTCGTGAATGTATATATCTGATATATTTCCTTACACTAGGGTGCCACTGCTAAAAATTATCTGGCTTGCCTTCTCCAATCTTACTCCTTATCATTCTCAACAATTGATCTCTTCACATCTTCTGCAAAATCCTTCTAGAACCACGGTCTTTATCAACTTCCTCGTACTACCTCTGTACTCATTCCTGTTTAATCTTTGTCGTTTAACCTTCTGAATTCGTTATTTTCTTCTTCTGAGCACTATTGTACTCTCTTTATTATTCTTCCTTATCTCAGTTCCTTAAACTCCTTACTCATTACTTTCTTAAAAACTCTCTCTTACTCGATTATTTAAGGTATCTCCTACTAAATCTTTGATTCAGGTGCTACTCGTTACCTAGTCATTATTTTCAATACCATGAGACTCTTTATAAATTGTTTGCTATATTTTTAAGAATCGTTCACCCTGATCTATTAGTACTTCTAAAATCATTACTTCTTTTAGGATTTCTTAATTCAGCGGTGGTTATCAGACTCAGCTTATCTTACTATGGTTGTCTACCTATCTCGTAACTCATCTAATCTGTCAATTGTTCTTCTTTACTGATCTTTCTCTTTACTAAGCTTCAACTTAAAGAGTGAACATAGACATCCCATAGGAATCCATGGACACTCTTCCTGTTTAATACTCAAGCTTGGTGATGGTCTGTTCAAATATCTATGTGCTTATTAGAATTGTAATTTCTAGGAGAAATGGTCGTTATCCATTCTGCAGAAACTTAGTTAGCTACTCCATCATCAATTCTCTTACACCATTATCTTCTCGTTATGTTGTCTTTGTACCCGAATACCCTGAATTTCCTTATTGCTTCTTGCGTTCCTTTTTCCAGCTGAATATCCTATACCTTTGCCATATGGCTTGTTACTGAGGCTGGCAGTGGTTTATCCTTACTAACTACTTCTTAGATCTCCACTTTCTGTTCTCGCTACCATTTTCGATTTAGTCACTCTATTCTACTGTCCATACTGGTATTCTTGTCGCTTCCAAATTATTTTCAACCTATCAGATCTTATTCTTCATACCTCCATAAATTTCTACTGACTTGAGATGACTACAAATCTTGTAAACCTTGTGCTGACGTGTCTAAATCCTTGGGTTATTCTGGGTTCTCCTCATCGTTTTCCTGACGTCATTCTTCTTATTTGCATGTGGGCCTAGGTTTGGGGAATCTAGAATTTCTGCATCCTTATGACATTTCACCTCTATTAGAAACCTCCACGACTAATCCTGATTTATTGTTTCTTCTGCCTTATAACTATTCTTGGTTATTTGGGGAACTTGCTATCTATACGAAGTGCTCGAGAGTTATTGGATTAACTTGGAAGAATTCTCTGAGGAGGAATGTAATCTTACTTGGAGGAGAGATATTTTACTTAGGTTTACTCGACATTTTACTCTCATTCAGGCTTGTTATATCCTTCTTTACTACAAGTTCTGGTACTTTCTTATCGATCTGATTCTGTATCTCGATCTCTTCTTACATTTGGTTGCTTTTACACCCTTACATCTCTCCTTACTTTTCTTCTAGCTTTTCTTCTAGCTTTTCTCTTTATCCTCTACTTTTGTATCTTTCCCCTTACTATCTCTGGTCACTTTAACATCTAGGTACATTTTCTATTTTCCTTTCTAGTTTTCTCTTTCTCTTTCTACTTTCCTCGGTGGGTATCTTTAGAATTTTACTATTTCTTTATGTCTCTTTACTTCTCTGTCTCTGGCTGCATAAGCTTCTATACATCATTTCTTTCTTTCTTATAGCTTTATATGCTCACTCCACTAAGTAACTTTCCTTAATACTTGTATTTCCTAAGTTCTTAGCTCAACTTAACCTTGAATAATCATGGAATAATTCGTAACTAGAATAAGAATTTAGGTTACTTATTGGAAATCAACTTAGGTAGCTTGGGAATACTTACTAACCTGTCTATGGAACTTTGAGGACGTCCTCGAGGATCGGATACTGAAGAGGTAGTGCCTTGCATACGAGTATCCCGGACTTACTACGTATACAAAACCCCCCAACACTCTACCGATTGTAGTCACTGACTCCTTAGACCATGCTCTGATACCATCTTTGTAACATCCCCAATCTGGGAGATGTTACCGGCAGGGGATAGACCGTACTATCCCCATAAGCCTCTGACTTTCTAATTATAAATAGATACTAATATTCTTTTCTTTAATCAATTATATTATATGTGGGACCGTAGCCCAAAACTCATCAATATGAAATACAAACTCAATAATTAAGACTACAAACTTAATAACATTTGCTTACAATGACTTTTACATTACTCAAGACTAATACTTGACTTCTGACCGACTCTGACTGGACTCTCACTCTATCTCTGACTTGAACTGATGGACTTCATACCCTAGTGATTGCATCAGTATCCGTCCTCCCGAGCTCGTCCTCCGAGGATACCTGTAAAATGAGAAAACTGGTAGTGGGGGGTTAGATCGTTGTACGATCTAAGTGAGTGGACTAAAAACTGAAAAGTGATATAAAAGCTTATGGTTCTAAAACCAAAATTCCATAAATATCTTTATAAGAAAATTCTTTTCTGAAAACTTATTCTGAAATCTCTTTATAAAACTTAACCTTTCTGAAAACTGCTTTCTGAAAACTGTCTCTGAAATCTGAGCTCTGAAAATCCTTTTCTGAAAATCTGATATTTGAAAAGTCTTTTCTGAAAATATGATGTCTAAATACTGGTATGTATCTGAAAACTTGACGTATGAGGGCGTTACATATCGTCGTCCCCCTATACACCTAACTAGAGCCAGCAGTGCAAATCCATGACTTTGGGGCATTACGTATCGCCGTCCCCCAAAGCATGCCACTATTGTCCTTGAAACTGGTGGTCTTAGGGGTTACGTATCGCCGTCCCCCAAGCCACAAACTAGAACTGGGGGTGCAGATCTCTGCTACCCTCCAATCTCTGAAACTAGGGTCTAGGGGCATTACGTATCACCATTCCCCTAGCTCTGAACTATGATTAGAGGGCGTTATGTATTGTCGTCCCCCCAGTCCTCTACATGTGGACATGTTCTCTATCCGTCAATTCCATCTATGTATAAGTTACATACTGGGGTGGGGTTTTCCCCATGCCCCGAAAAACATAAAACTCATGCTTAATTCTCAAAACTGGATAAAATATTTTTCTGAAAAATATTACTTTTCTCAAATGTAATTTTGCAAGGAATAACTGAAATGGAAATCGTCTAACGCCTTATAGCGTAAAAATATAAGTCTAAAACAAAATAATCAAAGTAAAAGTCAATTTAAAAGAAGAAGGTCCACTCACTGTTTTGGAGATTCGCTGGTCTTTCTTCACTTTGCTGGTGAAACTTGTGGTTCCCTCGACGATCTATAATCGATAATTTTGATTAGAAAACGGACAAGGAATAAATAGGTCGGAATCAAGCTCAATTTTGCCTATTCAAATAAAATTTATTGCTCAGAAGCATATCGTATGTATATCATGATGAAATTAATACATACGGGTTGACATGGGACTTATAGGGTAGTCCCTAACACGTTCGGGTGATACTGGAATGAATTGAACTGTTTTGGGCCACTTTCTGACCACGCATCGCGATGCAAATCATCCAGAGACGTGCCTAAATTTCCTTCTATGTGTTGCGACCCGAAACCATTTTGCGTCGCGACGCGAACCTGATTTTCCAGGTTCTACATTTGCTTCCTCAAACCATTTTCTTTCCAAATGTATTCCCATAACTCCAATATCACTTTTATTGCAACAAACATTCCATTATGCCTCAAATAACATCCATAACATAATCAATATCCTACTCATTATTAACCTATATCCTTTCTTTTGATTTCACTCAATCTTTTTCCTAAAATTGCACAAGTTAGGTTTTTTTCCCCAATCACCATTTTTGCACAACAAACACTCATCTATAATCATATCCCAATAAATCATCCTTCTATTTTTATCAAAAATTAAAAACTCAAATATAACAATTTGGGTTAAGATTCATTACCTTCTTTCTTGTTGTTGGTTCTTCTATAACCCTCAAATTCCATGGATATCAAGTCTTCTATGCTTCTTTCTCCTTCTCTTTTTCTTCTTTTCCTTTTCTTCTTTTTTTTCTTCTATTTTTCATCTTCTTCTTCTTCCTCTTCTTTCTCTCCTCCACATCTTCTTTTATTCTTTTTGTTTCAAATTCTTGAAACATCGAATAGTAGCCCTCTTATATAGTGGGACTCATTTGATATTAAGAATAATGTGGAAAAGTGTAGAATAATGGAGAAGGTTTGAGAGTTTTCCATTTGGGCCCGAAATCATTATTCATCTGAATTTTTGGCTTGTATTTTTTACTTATATCTAGTCCAAATTTGGAAAATGTTCAACGCGGAAGTTGTAGATCTCGGTCTCATCTTTTCGACGATATTTAATTCATAAAAATCAGTATTTTTATGAGAAAGTTATGATCCAAATACTATGGGCTAATCGTAGTGGAACATCATAGAATCCTGCATCGAAGTTTCGAAGAATTTTCTGTTCATCCATAAAGTCGTTCTGCGAATGTGTATATATATACTCGGACATAAATTGTATTACGTAACACTCATTATGCGGTGTAACAGTACTACAGTCAATGAGTCAACGATAGTAGGGACTTCCGGTCATTACAGTCTCACCATCATGAAACAACTCAAGAATAATTATAGGTCATTTATGAGTGGCTAAGTAACTCTAGAATGTCAACAATATTATCAAATAATGAAAAGAATACTTTATTTTACATAATAAGCATTCTTTAAGTTCATACATGCTTACATCTTCCTATTAATCTCCCAACCATCAAATATCAAGCACAAAAGAGTAGGGAAAAATCTAAGCTACACATATTGAATCTTAGTATAATAGACACATTTTCATAAAGGAGAAAATGAGAAAAAACTTACCAAATTTCCAAAAATCCAAGCTTTTTCTTCTTTCTTTCTCTTTTTTCTCTCAAACTTTTCTTTTGTATTTGATTAGGGTTCTTAGATAATGAAACAAAAAAAAAAACAAGGCTTTATATATTTTTTACAATTGCCGAAAATTGGCAAAAAAATATAAGCCAAGTATTTTTAATTTTGTTTCAAAAAATGGAAAATGACTTAATAAAATTTGTGGTAAATATATGTTAAACTATTTAATGTATATCACCACTTGCACCAATTAAATTAAGCCATTTAAACTAATCAAAATTGGTCAATTAATCCAATCAAAAATAGCCATTTAGCTTACTTTATTAAAGTAAACAAGATATAATTAATTTAATTATTTAACATTTAAATAATCAAATAATTAAATATAAATATCTTAAATATATGTTTTATATTTACATTAAATAATCAAAATACATATATTAATTATAAATATCAAATATCACAATTTTACATTTAATAAATGTCCGAAAGATCTCAAATGCATGTATTTTCATTTAATCGTTAAACGACTTATAAATAATCAGTATTATTTATAAAAGTTGTCTGGTGCTCTACGAGTATATTTCATTAGTGAGACTCTCTAGGTTCAGGAATATCCGTCACGAAATATAATTTCATGTCTATAATCTACCTACCCTTAAATTATGACGAACACGGATAAAATCTCTGAACCATATAGGTATAGGTTACTGCATACGTATAACCCTTCTGTCATAGGTATCCAGATTATCCTAGAGATATAGATATAAAAGGAAAATCTCTTTAGGTATAATCTCGTCGACGATTCTATTAGCAATCTCTTAAATAACACTTAGAACTGATTTCTACAGTGCACCACGAGCCCATAAATTTAACAAATTGCTAATTCAATAATGGATACCTATGCTCTATACACAGAACTTACGAATCCTATCTTGTTATGCACAAGATATCCTGAGGATCAGTCCATACCCAACGAACAGGCGGAGGTCTGATCCAAATAGATCGATGACGTGACTGCCATCAAAGTGTGGAGGATACTCATATATCCACAGTGGTATCTCAAGTTGAACGATCATTATGCTCACTCAACCCGAGAAGATTCTTATTGACATTGGTGTACCATCTATTAAGAATCTTCAGTGAGACATTCAGTGTTTATCCGATATAAACACCTACGTGTCTATACGATTCTTGCGAGACTCATGGTTCATTGAGAAACCATTAGAATCCAACATTCCAATATACTACACGTATCGGTCTCAATGGGTTTACTTACTGACCAAGTAATTGTAAACCTTGACCAGGAACATTTGAAGAATGATACTGTTATGATACTGCTCAATGTCAGCTGCGACGCTTTTGTAACTGCATCATAACCAATCACTATATGGTCATTTACGTCTTTATCATATAATAAAAGAATTTATATTATAGAAAATGTTTATTTTATTCAATAATAAAATATTTACAAAAGTATTTACAAGGAAATACACAAGAAATTGGCGCTCAGAGCACCAACCATAACAAGTACGAGTATAAGTTTATCATTTATTCTATTTAATAGAATATTATATTATGTTTGATATAATATCTTTTATAGGATCCCGAATAATAAAAATTATTTTATTACTTGGAGTGTAACATTTGATATTGACCATTGTAGAAAAGACTTGACTTATTGAAGTCAAATGTGAGAGTGATAAACTATAAATGAAACTACATAATTAATAAGATGAAAATACCCTTTAATTACATCCATATAAGTTCAATAAGATGTTAGAATCATTTGCAAAGTATTTGAAAATTAATGATTCTGTTATTTTCTTATCGAAGAAATTTATCCTATAACTTATAGTAGGGACGATATTTGATATCGATTCCAGAAATTAACATTAAACCATAGATCTAAGATTGTTCATAGCTTACTATGATCAAGTTTGGAACTTGATTGAGCTTTCATTATGAATCGTTCTTAAAATATACAAATGGTTTACGTAGTAAAAGCATAGTGAGCTTATTAAAGGTTTGACCTTTATAGTATGACAGTGCGAAAAGTTATACTTAGCAATCTATTGTAGATTCTGAGGAAACTTGTCTCTAATCGCACTGATTGAAAAATTTCAGATCTGTTGGTTAATGATGATATTAAATTGTGTATTTTAGCTAAAGAATACAAAATGGCGTTTCTGAATGGTTTCTTCAGATAATAGATCCATTGTGATTTCTTAGTTTGAAGAGTTCGTTTTGGAATGGCCCTGGAGTTTGAATTATGCTAAGATTACAATTTGGTATATTAGCTTATAGAGCCTATTGTAGACTCGGATGAGCTTTCTGGAAATCTGTGTTTTCTAATTTTTGATATCAGTAAGATTGTCTGATTTTATCAAAGCACAGAGAATACATATGAGATACAAAGGTTAGTGGGAGCGTACTGATAAGTGTGGTTTATACCCACTTATTCCCGCATCTTTAGCTTACTATTTTGTTAGTTTTCGTATTATTAAATGTATTTTGTAGTTCTTTTATGTTTTATTTGTCAGAAGCATTGATACATGGATCTTTGGGGCATTTATACGTGTTTTGGGACCATAAGAACGCATCGGACGCGCACGAGAAGAGCAGAGACGCAAGACGCAGGAACTAGTGAAAAGAATCACTGGCGCCGCGGTGCCTGCACATCTGCCATACAAAAACCAGTGAGTTTGGCACTGCAGCGCCCAACTTCAGGCACTGCGGTGCCCCGCAGCTTCCCAAATGCCCAATTTTAGGGTTTTAACAACAATAGATACCCCAAAGCTTTATTATTAATAGATTAGTTCGTCCAAACTCAAGTGAGGAGGCTAATACACATCACAAAATATAAAAACACATATTTTAAAGGGATCCAATGAGGATGATTGAAGAGCAACCAGAGGATACGAAAGCGGTGACGTCCGAAGAGGAAGAGATTCAATTCATGATTTATCTTCTTGTTTCTTTCTTAAAACTCTAATGATTTTCATTAGATTCATGACTTGTTTTTATTGTTTTTATCTTTAGTCATGAACTAACTCCTTAATTCTGGAGAATGATGTAAGTGATGCTTGAACATTTGTATTGATTGTCAATTTTATTATGAAGTTGTTATTTCAGTTTATTTATATTATTTTGAGTTTAATGTTTCTTGTTTGTTGGCCGAAAATTAAGATGATGGATGTTTAGAATCTATCACTCGAGAGAGGGGATTTTGAATAAGATCTAGAGAATATGAAGAGAATCTATAGTGCCTTTGAAGTCGTTAACATCGATTCACAAGACGTAATGAGTTGTTAATTACTAGATTTTTATAGGGACATCGAAGTCTGTAATTGATAATATTTTCACTATCACTCGAGAGAGGGAGTGAAGACTTGAGGATTCTTGACTTATAAATAATTCAACTGGACAAATTAATTAGCATGACAAATACATAGGGGATAGCTAGGTGAAATCAGACTCTGGAATCTCTATCGTATTAGTTCCTCATATCTAAATATTTTTATATATTATTTATCTAGTTAAATCTTTCTTATTTGTTTTCTAAATAAAGTTAGGATTATCAATTGTAGTATTTAGTGCGAGTTAACGCAATCCTGGCGGGTTCGACACTCTAAACTCATTTATACTAAAACTTGACACCGTACACTTGCGGTACGATATAAAATATCACAACACGTACAAATTTCTTTATAGTATTTTACATCATAATGACATTATCATTATTAAGGTAATAATGAGATGTTTATGAGGTAAAAGAATTACCTGAGTCTTATTTTCTCCGTGAAAGTAGTGGGAGTGGTCTCTATAATATTCGATATAAAGTTTTATATATGATATAAAACTAAGAGACTTGAGAGATGCTCCCATTAGTCGTACATTAGATATGTTCTCATAAAAGACACAGTGAAACTATCTGTGTGACAGTTAGTATAACTGTTTGACAGTCAGTATGTCTATAATATATAATATTCATCTTTCGTAAATGATGATTCCTTTGTTGAAAGAGAAATTGATTAGAATGTCTAGTCAATCTTATACATCATAAGATGATGGCATAATGAATACTATATGCGATTAGAGATATCAATTTAATCGTAATTGTTACGAGTTATTTTGATACCCTCTAGAAACATGTTCTTTTTTATCTTTGAGATATTAAGAACAAGTTTCTTATTAATGAAGAATAAAGTCTGCAACCATTAGGGTCAGATTAGTTTGGAGTCTTATTATGACGTTATATGTTCTACGTCATAAAGAGTTAAAAAAGATGCAGTGAGAGTGTCACAGATGATTCTACTTTATAAGTGGAATTAGATGCAACTTATGAAGTATCGACTTATGAAGTCGCATAGTGACCTTGTAGATTAGAAGTTTGGTATTGGTGTTGTGTTTGCGGTTGTCTGTATAGTATTTGGATTTGATCCATAAATACTTAGAAAAATTAGTAGCTGAAGCACAATGTTGATGTGGAATCTAAGTCATATTGATGTAGAACTTAGTTTCTACAAAAATATGAATGATGCTGGCTAAGGGAAACAATTGGGTTTGTTTGACAAACTCAATATGTTATAGCGGGTTTACTTGTTGTTGTCTACCTCTTGAGCGCTAGGAGAGTTCTTGAGGGCCATGCGTATGTGATACACATTAAGATATGTATATGATACCGTGGATTGGCACTAGAGCAAGTAGGAGAAATTATTAGGATTGGTGCTCGGAGCGCCAATCCGGATCGTATTTATGTCTGATTCATGAATATGAGCAATATCTTTTTTCTATAATATTACTTATTTATGGTTGCACCTCTTGTCTTTTATATATATTCGATCTAATTCATTACATTGAAACTAAATCATGATTAGTGATATATATATTAGACAAAGACCCGATAATATATAATGTAGTGCGCAATTACAACGTAACTTATAATTGACATTAGAAAGTGTCACTACTAGATATATATTATCAAATATAGTTCCTGATCAAGATTTACTGGCACGGGTCAGTTAGTAAAATCCGCTGAGACCAGTACATGTCGTATATCGGACTTTGTCTGATGGTTTATCCCAATGAACCATGGGTCTCGGGAGACTCGTATAGACGTATAGGTGTTTATTTGATAAACACTGAACGACTCACTGAAGATTACCTAATAGATGGTACACCAACGTCAATATGAATCCTATCGGGTTGAGTAGCATAGTGATTCTTTGACTTGAGATACCAATGTGGATATATGAGTTATCCTCCACACTTAGATGGCAGTCACATCACAGATCTATTAAGATCAGACCTCCGCATAGTCGTTTGGTGTGAACTCATGCTCATGATATCATGTGAGTATCAAGATAGGATCCGTAAGTCCTATGTACAGGGCATATGTATTCTTTATATGATTAGCAATCTATTAAATCCATGGTCGTGGTATACTTCGGAAGTAAGTTCCGAGTGTTATTTAGAAGATTGTTAATAGATACGTCGACATGATTATACCTATAGAGATTAAGGTTATATCTATATCTCTGGAATAATCCGGATACCTGTGACGGATGGATTATACGTATGCAATAACCTCGACATGTATGGTTCATAGAGTTTATCCGTGTGGGTAGATTATGGACACGAAATTTGATTTATTGACGGATATGCTTGAATCTAGAGAGTCTCACTAATGAAATATACTCGTAGAGCACTAGGGCAACTTTTATGAATAATACTGATTATTTATAAATCGTTTAACGGTTAAAGCAAAAAATACATACGAATGGACCTAATTGTCATTTCTTAATTAATGTGTATTTGTATTTAATATTAGATATTATTAAATATACATTAATTAATTATCAAATTATGATATTTGACATATATCATTAATATATGTATTTGAGATATTTAATATAAATATAATACATATTTTTAAGATTTTTGTATTTAATTATTTAATTGTTAAGTAATTAAATTAATTGAAATATTAATATCTTTTGTCATGATTATAATTAGGAAATGGCATGATTTGGTTGGTTCACTTGTTGAATTACATTAATGGTTATAGTGATCAATTGAAACAAGTAACTTGGCTTTAATGATATTGAAACAAAAATTGAAAAAAAAAATATTTTATTATTTTCTTGGTGATTCACGGCAATCACAAGGAAAATATAAAAGCTTTGTTTCATTTTATTTTTCATAAGAGCAAGTTACCAAAAGAATTACAAAAATGAGTTGAGAGCAAAGTTGAAGGAGAAAAGAAAACTTAAGCATTTTTGGAAATTTGTAAGTATTTCTCAAGACACTTCAACTTAGAAATTGTTTCTATTATTCTCGACTTCAATTTGTGTTGCTAGGATGATGTCTCTACTCTTTTAGTTTGTAATTAAAATGGTTGGGAACTTGTTTTAAAGGTGTTTGCATGTATGATTTATAAATAGGCTTGAAATGAGTTCTTAAGCTTATTATGATTAATTAGTAATCAAGTTGCCATTCTAGAGTTGCTAAGCCACTCATTGATGACCTAGAATTTTTCTTGAGTTGTTTCATGGTGGTGAGACTTGTTTGGTGTGGTAAAGATTGGATTAAAGTATTGAATTTGTTTAATTTAGTGTATTTTGTCAATTTGAAGAAATTATAAAATTAGGGTTCTTAACCCTCACCAAATTTGGGGCTTTTTATATATGTGATGTAATTTGATGTATATATGATGTATATTAAATTTTGGATTGATTGGAATTGATCTTGACATGTTTTGAACAAAAAAGGACCAAATTGTAAATCCTAGAAAATACTGGGCTGTTTCGATAATTACAAAAAAAATTGGAATTTTTCTTACAATTTGTATTTTGATGTGTTGGAAATGTATAAATCATTTTGAGATTGATTTGAAATCACTTAAATTTGTATTTGACTATTTGAGGACCAAAATGATCAAAATATAAAGTTATGGGGTCAATTCAGTAATTACAAGAAATTTGATTTCTTTTGCTAAAATTTCAGATTTTAGTATTGGGTAATGAAATAAATAAGTTAATTTTAATTTTCCAAGAAAACTAATTACCGAAAATTATTTCGGAGTGAAAATACGCGAAAACGGTGAAAAACGGCGTTACCGGGTAACGACAATCCAAACAGTGAGTTAGTCACTGTTCGGGCAGCCCACGAACTGTCCAAATATTTTTGGGGCTGACCTGGGCAGTCCCAATGTGCATTGGTCGGTCGGTTTGGTCGAAAACATATTTTATACTATTTACGGAAAAATGTTTTCGTAAACGTTTCGCGGTGTTTCTATATTATTTATGTCATTATATGATATAAAATAAATATGTTTAGGTGAAATATGAATGAATTATTAATATTGGATATTGAATAATTTATTCGTAAGTTTAAAATTTTTAAACTACGATTTCGCCCAAACCGCGCTCATTCCGCTGCGCCGCCCTGATAAAACCCTAACATGAGGTGACTTGTTGTGTTGGGTCTGCCAAAGGGAAATGGTTAGTCATCTGGAGACTCTGAGGGCGTTTGTATGGCGGTGGATCATCACCAGTCGTGTAATTGAATGTCCCTAAGAGGTCGGTTGGAATGACGGGTTTTCTAGGGTGATCTTGCGCACCTCGCAGTTGAAAAGTCGAAGCCATATGCTCCAATTGCTCCTAGGGGCTGGTATTGGTATCTTGCATTACAATATTTTCCTCCTCTAACATTCGCAGGCGTTCTTGAAGGGCAACCAATCGGGCAGACACAAAGTCTTGGGTGTTCTCGTCACTGAGAGCCATGTGTGTTGTAGGGATCGTGGACTGAGAGATCTTTGATTGCTATGAATCACTGAGGTATGGGGCCCTACGGTGGGCGCCAAATTATTGACGTTGAATTTCATATTCGATCTACAATCGAGAATTTATAGAATTCGGGCTCCAAAGATCTTGCAAAATAAAGGAAATCGGAACATTTAGTAACTACTTATCGGTGTGGTGGACACCGTAGATACTCCGACGCTCAAGTCAGTGATGGTGATGAGCAAAAGGAAAGAAGAAAACAGACAACTCGAGTGTGAGAGCCTAAGTTTTAATGAAGAATGTTGAGTGCTGAATCAGTCATCGGTGAATGCCTTAATCCCTTAGCCCCTTCTTTTTTTTATAGGCTGTGAAGTAGCCTCTTAGTTGGCTTATGATTTCTAATGAATAGTTGAATTCCAATCCTTTTAGGAGAGGGTAGTGGAATTGGGATTGAATTAGGGGTACCTAAATGTCATGGGATTAGGTATAATTCCATTTGTTTTTGGATTAGTTCAAATACTTAGTTTCATTTTCAGAAAAGTATTAGTGTTAGCAATGTCTACTGAGACATCGCATAACATGGTTTATGGTTCTTAGAGACATTTCAAGTCGCATGGGGCTCTTACCCTTCTGGGCATGCGAGCTCGTGGGCCCTACATGGGAATGCATACTCGTCTTTTAGTGACTAGATTCGTGTGAATTGGGCCTCGGTGTCAACCCATAACGTCATTTTAAGCCAGATGAAAGTCATGGGTCATGTTTTGATATAAGCCTGATGCATGGACCTAAGATATAATGAAATTTGAGTCCCTGGTCCAAATTATGCCCGTACACCAACAAAATTCAATCAATAAAATCATTATAAATCACACAAAATCATACAAAACTACCAACTTAATTAGAACACAAATTGCATTATTTTATTGCTAATCCTAAATCATTGCTTTCCCAACTAATTATGGATGATTATGTCTTTATGAATATGTTTTTTTTTACGAATTTAATAGATAATAAGATAAATAACTAGACTGTGTAGTTATTTGGTCCTCAATTTGTGTTTAAGGCTCCAATATCCAAAATCTTGATTTTACTTGAAGACCAAGTTTCATAATTAGCGCTTTTATTTACAATTCTGTGCTCTTTGTATCTTATTTCCTGCAATTAAACCTATCAATATTGGACTCATTTGATGAAGCATTGAAACTGAGATTGCTCATCAATAGAGTTCTTCAAGGCTTTGTCAATAAATAAATTGAAGCATCATTGCTACTGATGTGTTTCAGAGAAGAAGCACATGCAAGATTAAGAATGGAGGTTGGGGCTCAATTGATTGTCAACTTCCTAGGGTTTCATGTATTATCCCGAATTTTTCAGAAAAACGATTCTGGAAGGTTTCCGAATTGAAGTTTAGAATTTGAAACTGAATGATATTTGGAAATAAGACTTTATGTGTTGGAAAATAGGTTATAATATTTTTAAGTGAAGTTTCATCGCTTTGGAAAACATGTGGTTTCGAGAACCGGTTACGCGATTCATGTTTACATCATTATACACATAAAATTTTTTATTTCGGCTATAAAATTAGCAAACGACTTCTGATCGACCTGATTCTTAAACAATCAAACCTTTTTTCCCGAGACGAATAACTTTCGTGTTGAACACTTTTCGAAATTTACATCAGATGAACTTCAAAAATACGAATTATCAAGAAAGCCTCATGACAGAGACCAGATTATAATTTCACGGGGTCAAAATATAATTTTCCGAAAATTTTCTATATATACCTCTAAGTTTCAGGAAATTACGAAAAAGGCATAAGCATCACAACACTCTCACTCGACCTCTTCACCTCCAAAAATATGTTTTGCATTTATTGGCTTGTCGGCCTGCGAACGGCCCAGGGGGTTGCTCCCAGCCAACCCAAGTCTGAAGGTGGCAAACGGCGCCCTGAAATCAAAGCTCCTCGCTTCATTTCACGGCCAGAGCCACCCGCTAAATCAAAGCTCTCAGAGATTACTACAAGTTAACGGTGATGGATTTTCCATTCCGTGCACAGTTGCATGTGAAACGAAGAAGGAAGATTTGATGAATAGTGACCCACGGTGCACAGTAGCTCCGATCGGAATTTCATCAATTCCAACGGGTTCGTGAGATCATTTGAAGTCCGTATATGGCCTCGAAATCTCGGTAAAATCTCTGATGAGCGAAAATATATCAATATTTACTGCCCCTTTTATTTAATATTTTGTTTAGTTTCTCGAGTTTGATGAACGTTTTGGTGTGTTTTAGTTTATTTTGCAGATAAAATAATATTGGGACATAATGAAATCATTTAGGAAGAAATGTGGGTCAAATAAGAGCAAAAATTGGACTTGACATATTAATTTTGGAGATTGGAAACTTGAAAGGGCGTTTTAACGAAGTGCAGTTTTGGAAATTCCAGTTTTGCGCATCTGGTGTATTTTGGGCATAACTCTTTACTCCGATATCGGATTGAGCTGATTCAGGTTCCAGATTAAATAAGACTCAAAGATCTACAACTTTCAAAGACAAAATAATTTCGAATTCTGAAGATTTCATGCCCGAAATTGATGAACCATCCAGAAGTTTTGTGTAATTATTAAAGTCATTTTCAATCATTTTCAAAGCAAAAAATAAATTAATAAATAAATAATAAAATTATCAAATCACCACCAAACATGATAAGCAATTAGTGAAGCAATTGATAATGGATTTGGTGGAGCAATTAGTGGAGCAATTAATAATGGATTGGTGGATGATTTGATGGAGGCAAATTTTGCCTATAAATACCAAGCCATTTCATTTGTAAAATTCATACTTTCTTCTAAGGAATTCCTTAAGAATACTAAGAAGATTGTATCTTGTTTGTTTATTTACAGCTTTTAGTAATTAATTTCCGCTTTTCGCACTTTCTTTTCTTTACTTTTCAGTTTTTACTTTCCGTAATTTACTTTTACGCACAGTAATTTACTTTCTTACTTTTACAGTTTTTACTATTCACCATGAGGAGGTAACTTCCCTAGCTAGGGTGAAAGGTAGTTCTTTTACTGTTACTATTTAGATTAATCTCCTTTAAAAATAATATATTCACTATTTAAAATATTGACTTAAAAAAGATACTGTCAGATTGGTCGGTTGGTAGTTCATTTTAATCTGGTTTAAACCTGACTAATCAAGGATACCGCCAGATTGGTCGGTTGGTAATTAAATTTTCTTACCGCCTATATGTCAGGTTTATTTTGGTTCCGCCTTTATGGCTGATTGGACTTAATTTGACTTAATCAGGTTACCCGCCTATATGGCTGGTTGGTAAAATAATCACAAGTTAATATATTATTGACCGGCGTAATCACACACGTATAACGCAAGCGCACGTATCGTTCAAGTAGTATAAAAAGTATCGATCCCACGAGGACTTAAAACTTTTTGTTATTAATTTATGGGGCCAACTGATTACCAGTATCTAACAGGTTATTTGATTGATTGATTTGAAATGACGATGATTCTAAATTTAAAACAAGTAAATAAAATTGCTTAAAAGTAGGTTGAGAAAAATCCAAATTTATAAAAACTATCCAGGGTTGTGATTAATTCCAATATTATTTAGAAGATGAAGTGGTTAACTTAAAGTTGGGTAATATATTGATTTATTAACCTGGAACACTAATTTATGTAAAAGCCTCTTCCGATGGTCAATTTCAAATACATAGTATAATCCAATTGAACCATATGTCTATGTCAACCAAATTACCTAGATTCATTAAGATTAAGTTCCAATTATGGCTACCCCGCCCGACAGGTATTCCTATCCTGTAAGGAAATCTATTAAAAGGGTTATCTATCCTCAAGGAAGATCGTGGGTTATTGAGTCTAAGGTCTTTAAACTTAAAATCCCTATGTCTAGTTCATTTTAAGTTTACCTAATCAATTTTATTAATGGCCAGTTAATAAAAAGCATTAAGATTAAGACTCAATAAATAAATCTTTAAATTACCCAACCTATAATCTAACCCCTTATAAACCGGTTATATTGAAATTCATCACAACCCTAGATACTAACTTAGTTACAATACATAGCTATGGCTAATGAAAACTTAAAAGACATAAAATAAAAATGCTAAAAAGTAACTGCGAGAAAGTAAAAGCGGGAAAGTAAATGAAAATAAACTGCCAAGATAAAAGGAATTACTTTTACTAATTACTAACTTAGATATCTCCCTTAGTATAACATAATCACTTGTGAGATTAAAACCAACCGACCATATAGGCGGTACCCTGATTAAGTCAAGTTAAGTCCGACCAGCCATAAAGGCGGTAAAATTTGTCCATGAACCTTCCATGTAGGCGATAAAGAAATAACCAGCCATAAAGGCGGAACCAAAATTAATTACCAACCGACCAATCTGGCGGTATCCTTGCTTAGTCAGGTTTAACAGTTTAAATTAAATAGCCCACCGACCAATATAGCGGTATTCCTTTTTAAGTCAAATTTTAGAATAGTGAATATGTTGTGTCTAAGGGAGATTAATCTAAGATAGTAACAGTAAAAGAATTACCTTTCACCTCGGCAGAGGGAAGTTACCTCCTCATGGTTGAAAAATAAAAACTGAAAAAGTAAAGAAAGGAAAGTGTTATGCGTAAAGTAAATTACGGAAAGTAAAACTGAAAAGTAAAGAAAGAAAGTGCGAGAGTGAAAATTAATTACTGAAAACTAAAAATAAACAAACTAGATACAATATTTTTATTTTTTCATTAAGGATTTCAAAGAAGAAAGTATAAATATTACAAATGAAATGGCTTGGTATTTATAGGCAAAATTTTGCCACCATCAAATCATCAATCAATTTCTCCACCAAATCCATTATTAATTTCTCCACTAATTACTCCACCAAATCCATAATTGCTCCACTAATTGCTTATCTTGTTTGGTGGTGATTTGATAATTTTTATTATTATTTATTAATTAATATTTTGCTTTGAAAATGATTGATAATGACTTTTAATAATTACACTCATCACACTTCTGGATGGTTCATCAATTTCGGTCATGAAATCATCGGAATTTGAAAATATTTTCTCTTTCAAAGTTGTAGATCTTTGAGTCTTCTTTAATCTGGAACTTGAATTAGCTCAATCCAATATCTGAGTAAAACGTTATGCTCAAATACGATAGATACGCAAAACTGGAATTTCCAAAACTGCACTTCGTCAAAAACGCCCTTTCAAGTTTCCAATCTCCAAAATTAATATATCAAGTCCAATAATTGCCCTTATTTGATCCACATTTCATCCTAAATGATTTCATTGAGTCCCGATATTATTTAATCTGCAAAATAAATAAAACATATCAAAACGTTCATCAAACCCGAGAAACTAAACAAAATATTAAGTAAAAGATGGCGGTAAATATTGATATATTTTCCGCTCATCACACCCCCAAACCTAACATTTTGCTAGTCCTCGAGCAAACACAACAAAATAAAATAAAATTAAATTAAACTAAGCCACTTTTCGTAGGGATCACGGTTGCATTTAGCGTATGCAACAAGCCTTTAAACCCCTAGGTGTCCCTAGTGGACGAGTTGTAGTCTCGTGAGGGTTTACAGCAACGATACCCAAAACGTTTTATAAAAGTAAAAAGTTAGTTAAAAACTAATGCACACAAAAGCAAAAAGATAAGAGAAAAGAGAATAAAGAAGTTAATGAATAATCAAGTGAAACTTCTACTCCAAGTTACTAGTTGTTTTGTTTCTTTCTAAACTACCGAATAAGTAAATTCTCCGATTATAATTTACCATTCTCCATATACACAGCCAGCAAAATATTAATCAACTCATTTTTGCCCACAACAGTCACAAGTGCAATTGATAAGAGAATAATATTTTTGTCCTAAGGTTCTATTAGATTTCACCACCTTTTTTTATAGTAATGGAGTAAAAAAAAAAAAATTTTTTTGTTTTTTTTTCTTTTTCTTTCTTTTCTTTTTTCTCTATTTTTTATTATATACAATATCTTTTGTCTATGTAGCGAGCTTTGGGTCGGTGGCTCCCAACCAGTTGGTTTTTAGGACACCGGTGTTAAGACACCCCTACGGACTTAATTACCCAGACATTAGATATAAATATTTTGCACAACATCCTTGATCCATGTAGCGAGCTTTGGGCCAGTGACTCCCAAACCAGTTGGCTTTAGGGCACTAGGTGTTAAAACAACCCTTACAGACTTAAGACTAACCCGGATCTTAGATGCTTTTTTTTTATATTTATTATTTTTTTTTACTCCATCACTTTTTGAGATGCTTCCTCCAATTAAACTATAGCATTGCATATTACAATCCTGTCAGTTACAGCTCATGTCCGTGTACTATGCATGTTGATAATACCATGCCAAACGTATATGAAGATCCATTTTAGTCAGTTTTATGGAGAATCTACAAATTAAATAATTCAAAAGGAAATAAACAAAAATAACTTGTTTCGAAATAGTTTGAAATACGTCTCAGGAGTGGAAACTCCTTACTCAGCTATCTCTTACCAATTTCACCTTTTTAGTCAAAATAAAAACACAAAAAAACGCAAAATATTTTTGTAATTTTTGAAAATTTTCAATTTTTTTTGTATTTTCGAAAAAAATTTGGACTAAAATAAAACAACACATAAACTAAAAACAATACTATCAACTAATCCCTCCCCCAAACCTAAATGAGACATTGTCCCCAATGTCTTAAACAGTAGAAAAGAGTTTAGAAGATAGTACCTGATTAGCTGAAATTCTACAGGAAATTTAAAGGTAAGATCTAGACTAATCCGACGTCTCTTACCACGATCGTCCTCAAACCAATTTATCTTTGAAATGATAGGGTCAACTTGTGGTTCATAGGCTATGAGTTGGTCTATTAGATCCGGAGCAGTTCTGGCAGTGAAGAGGAGTTCTTTCATAGGTTTTGACACGAACCCATTTCTCCGAGCATCATCAAGAAACACACAAAGAAAATCATAAAATCCTTCAATATTGTATAGTCCAAGCGTTTCTGGTGTATGTTCAAGTTTGCCCAAGATAACACTATAAAAATTTTCCTCCAGTGTGCCCAAGCCACCTGGCAAAGCAATAAAAGCATCAGCACGGTTAATCATTTCTACCAGTCGTTCAGACATACCTGGCACAATTAGTTCCTCTCCGTTTGATGGTCCAATAAGATTTGCTTCTTCTGCCAAGGGTTTTGGGATGATTCCCAAAACGTGACTACCTCCTTCCTGTACTACCTTTGAAACGATCCCCATTAGTCCAAGATTTCCTCCGCCAGGATATATTAAGTGCATATTTCTTGCAGCTAAAGACTCGACCCAATTCCTGTGCTGCTTCTATGTATTGTGGTTTAGTACCAACACTACTACCGCAAAACACACAAATGTTTCAACTCGTCTTCTTGAAGTGGCTTCCATGTTTTTATGTATTTCTTTCTCAAATCAGGAGCCTTCAAAAGTGCATTGACGAGCTGAATTTATAGTATTACCTGAAAAGGTGAGTAAAAATAGCACAAGTATCTTCCAGATGACGATTAGTAGCAAAATATAAAATAAATCGTGATAGTAAAAAAAAAATCTGGATCCTGTCGGAGAAAATAAAAGAAAACAACAAAACAAATCATAATTATTAGAAAAAGACAAAGATATAAATATGTACAAGAAAAGTAACGGCTTGATTGACATCTATGCGTCAGTGACAAGCTTCCCATCCAATTTTCTTATAAATTGGCAAACAGGGTCTTTTTGAGTCAGATTCCCAAGACTTAACTGTTGTCTTTCTTTTAGAAATTGTGTATGTAATTTGCGAATGGCTATATGAACATATCCACTGGGATGCGTCTCAAGAGTCGAAGATAGATCATCTAAAGACTCCTTACTCAAGCCATCCCTAATGAATTTAATTTTGTCTTCGCGATTATCAGACACCATTCCTAAAGAACGACAACGAGTATTACAATTCCAACGTGCACATTTGAAACAAAACACCCATTTTCTTTGCTCTATGTTTCTTTGAATATGTGCTTCTTCCAAATCCAGGCAAATAAGAAGTACAAGAATCAGAATATTCACCTGCTAATCGAACTCGTGCTTCGATTACCCAACGAATGTCATTAGCAATACCATGGATCGTCAGTAGTCTCATCCGTTCCAAGCGAGCTTTGTAAACTTTCATCAGAGAATTTTGAGGGAGAGAAGAAAATTGCTTGTGAAGATTTGTGAGAGCTTCTTCCATCTTGTAATGACTAAATATGCAAAAACTAAACACACAAAATTAAATCACACCAAATCACAATATATACAAAGATTGCATGGGTTGCCTCCTTGCGAGCGCTAAGTTTAAAGTCATCAGCTAGACGTGACTTTTCGAACGTTTAGGTTGGATCTGAAAGTGTGACACTTTCTTTTTGTCGCTCCAACGGTTTCTCCCCATAATGCTTAACCCCGCTGACTGTTAACTTTGAATGTGTTGTTGGTATTGGGATCCAGTAACTCAACAGCTCCATGTGGTAAAACCTGAGTGATCACAAATGGACCTAACCACCTTGATTTCAACTTTCCAGGGAAAAGTTTCAACCTCGAGTTGTACAAACAACACCTGTTGCCTTGGTTCCAACTGTCTGTGCACTATTTTTCGGTCATGCCATCTCTTGGTCTTTTCTTTGTATAGTCTAGCATTCTCATAAGCCTGTAGGTGAAATTCCTCCAATTCATTGAGTTGGTGAAGTCTTTTCTCTCCTGCATCTTGTGGATCAAAATTCAACTTCTTCAGTGCCCAGTACGCCTTGTGTTCAAGCTCAACTAGCAGATGGCATGCTTTCCCAAACACCAATCGATATGGTAGGCCCATAATGCATCGTCCAGTTTTGTAGACCAGTCCCTCCTTGTTGATCCAACGGTTCTTTCCAAGATTCCTTTTGATTTCTCTGTTTGAAATTCAACCTGTCCATTTGACTGTGGATGGTAGGCTGGCGGCAACCTTGTGAGTAACTCCGTATTTGGATAGAAGTGCATCAAAGTATTTGTTGCAGAAATGAGAGCCACCATCGCTGATGATTGCTCGAGGTGTTCCAAACCGCGAGTGAAAATATTCTTTTTCACAGGAATTTGATCACCACTTTTGAATCATTGGATGGCAGTGCAATGCTTCCACCCATTTGGAGACGTAGTCTACAGCAACCAAGATGTACAGGTTTCCAAATGATGGAACAAAGGGTCCCATGAAATCAATACCCCACACATCAAATATCTCAACTTCCAGAATGTTTTGCAATGGTCCTTCGTTTCTTCTCGAAATATTCCCCATTCTTTGGCACCTGTCACATTGAAAAGCAAAAAGATAAGCATCTTTAAAAAGTGTAGGCCAGAACAAACCTGATTGAAGGACTTTTGCTGCAGTTTTGTTTCCGCTGAAGTGTCCGCCATATGGTGATGAATGACAGTGCTGCAAAACACTGTTGACCTCCTCCTGTGGAACACACCGTCTCAATAATTGATCAGCACACCGTTTAAACAGGTACGGCCCATCCCAGATATAGTGTTTGACTTCTTTGAAGAATTTCTTCCGTTGTTGAGTTGTCCATTCCAACGGCCATTTTCCTGACACAAGGTAGTTGACATAGTCAAGCATACCAAGGGGTATCTTGTTGTTTCATGACAAACAGC